>LJIJ01000457.1:0-114590 GCA_001718145.1 Orchesella cincta
AAAGAGAGAGATGGGTCCAGTGGGCCAGGGTCCAAGTGGGCCATTGAGTTTGAGGGTCCAGTGGGCCAGGGTCCAAGTGGGCCAATGGAATTGGAGGGTCCAGTGGGCCAGGGTCCAAGTGGGCCCAACAGACTTGGGGGTCCAGGGTCCAAGTGGGCCAATTATGGCCCACTTTGGTGGGCCCACTTGAGGGTCCAGGGTCCATTTTTGGCCCACTGGCCCACTTGGACCCAGGGTCCAGTGGGCCAGGGTCCAAGTGGGCCAATGGAAGTGGAGGGTCCAGTGGGCCAGGGTCCAAGTGGGCCATTGAAAGTGAAGGGTCCAGTGGGCCAGGGTCCAAGTGGGCCATTGAGTTTGAGGGTCCAGTGGGCCATTGAGTTTGAGGGTCCAGTGGGCCAGGGTCCAAGTGGGCCAATGGAAGTGGAGGGTCCAGTGGGCCAGGGTCCAAGTGGGCCAATGGAATTGGAGGGTCCAGTGGGCCAGGGTCCAAGTGGGCCATTGAATTTGAGGGTCCAGTGGGCCAGTGCCCAGTGGCCAGGGTCCTGCCCATCTCTGCGGTGGATTGGGATTCGTTTGACTTTAAAAAACTAGCTGCGAGAAGCAACCAGTAATTGATTATTCAAAATTGCTCACCGTAGTGTATGGATTTCAATAATGGATTACATTTAATTTTGAATACATTCTGCTTAAGGTTCTCGGGAGATGACATAAGAAACTGCGTTGCAAGAGCTCTTAGGAAAAAGTTCATTCAAGGTCGTATGTTAGTTTTATGTAAATGATAAAATTGTACGTTAAGCACTGACTAACGGCGTTTATTTTAATATTTACATAGGTGGACGTAATCGTGCAGGTCATCAGTTAAGCTTAAACATGGTAAGTCGTATCCGTTTTTCCAAACTCAAGGTCATTTACGTGATTCTAGTGTATTTGCACGTAAATTCTTGCAGGATGATGTTCTGAACGCTTTAAAAGAATCAAAGCCAAGCTGTGAAATGGAGAACATCCGCAAACTTGAAAAATGGGGAAGAAAAATGGCAACAAATAAAGAATATACAGGAACTAAAGTATCAAAATCAAAAAAGTGGAATGTAAGCTCTTAGTTATTACCTAGAATGATCTAATTATTTTGTACTATAAGACTAAACTGGATGTCGCTCTAATTGTTGCTAGATCACTAAAGCACTACAGTGTGTTTTCATGGGGTGTTTTTGTGGAAGTGCCTGCGGAGCATAGGGAGGTAATTTCATGTTTCTTTTGAGGATTACATCGCTTATGGATCCATTGCCTACCTAATGAATTATTGCTGCCTACTGTTTTGTGTATTGTGATAAGTTATTGCAAATGCTTACAGAAATATATCACTTTTGATGAATATCGAATTAAGCGAAGTTCTAAGCAGAATTTTACTGTTAATGTTTACATGGTATTTGAATTTGAAAATTAATGACTCATTCAATTATTTTAACGAATAAATTCACAGGTATTCGTGTGAAGATGACATAAATGTTTGTATTCAAATGTCCAAGCTTCTCATTCCGGTATTTATAAATAACTTTTATTAAAACTCTATGAATTTATGTATATTATGTTAAGGGATATTCAAGATGTGCGTATTTGTGGAAAACTTTAGTGTAATTAGATAGCTAAGAACGGCTAATCATCTAATTTAGCTCACCGCGACAGATTTATGCGTTAACATATCTTTAGTGTATAAACTATAGTAAACTTTTGCCAGCTTGTTGATTTAGGTTTTAAACCTATTAACGTTTAAACATTTTATGTGCGACAACAATTTACTGAAGTGAGGTTTCCAATCATTTATATAACTGTAGGATAAAAAAATTGAAATTGAAATTTTAATTTGTCTCCAAGTAAATTTAAGAAGTATGCTTAAATGTATTTGATAGTTGTTTAAAGTATTTTAATATATTATCACACCAAAAATAAAAACCACTAAATTTTTCTATCATAGTTATGGATAAGTTGCTATAACGAACAATTTTCAAAACGCATTGTTATATAATTTGTATGACATGAATACCTTTCCACAAACTAATAACCTTATCTAAGAAGTTTACTGACTATTTTAATATTCATGAAGACCTCTCCTATGCTAATACTAAATTTCGTAATAAATATTTTTCAGTTCATGTAACTTACGTATGAGTTTGTATATTCTTATTGGGATGCACAAAATTAACATCTACTAACTACCGTCGGTTTGCAATTCGAATTTCTAAAACATTAACGTACAAACATTTCTTATATATTAATATAAATCAATTAAAATGGATGTTACATAAAGGAGGCTTCCAACTTTCCCCTCCAATGCTGACTATGATAAAACACAGTCAACACAATAATACTTATATGGCTCTTATAAAATTTGATAGTTCTGCAAGTGGTACCCAAATGTTCTCTTGGACACAAGCTACACTTTCCAACTCCATTTCGAGGAGAGGAGGCTTTGGAATTTTGTCCAGGCTAATTTAATCGTAGCTGGAATGGATGCCTGGATAAAATCCGTTTATGTCCAATTTGGAGCACTTCCAATTTGAAGTAAATGCTCTAGTTGGAACCAAAATGTTCTCCAGGACTCGGGCTACATCCTCCAATTTCATTTCGAGAAGAGGAGGCCTTGGAATTTTGTCTAGGCCATTATAATGGTAGCTGAAATGGATTCCTGGACAAATCCGTTTATGTCCAGTTTGGGGCACTTCCAATTTGAAGTAAATGCTCTAGTTGGAGCCAAAACGTTCTCCAGGACTCGGGCTACCTCCTCCAACTTCATTTCGAGAAGAGGAGGCTTTGGAATTTTGTCTAGGCCATTATTATGGTAGCTGGAATGGATTCCTGGACAAATCCGTTTATGTCCAGTTTGGGGCACTTTCAATTTGAAGTAAATGCTCTAGTTTGTATCAAAACGTTCTCCAGGACTTGGGCTACCTCTTCCAATTTAATTTCGAGGAGAGGAGGATTTGGAATTTTGTCTAGGCCATTATTATGGTAGCTGGAATGGATTCCTGGACAAATCCGTTTATGTCCAATTTGGGGCACTTACAATTTGAAGTAAATGCTCTAGTTGGTATCAAAACGTTCTCCAGGACTCGGGCTACCTCCTCCAAATTAATTTCGAGGAGAGGAGGATTTGGAATTTTGTCTAGGACCAAGTAATGGTAGCTGGAATGGATTCCTGGACAAATCCGTTTATGTCCAATTTGGGGCACTTCCAATTTGAAGTAAATGCTCTAGTTTGTATCAAAACGTTCTCCAGGTTTTTGGCTACCCTCCTCCAATTTATTTTCGAGGAGAGGAGGCTTTGGAATTTTGTCTAGGACCAAGTAATGGTAGCTGGAATGGATTCCTGGACAAATCCGTTTATGTCCAATTTGGGGCACTTCCAATTTGAAGTAAATGCTCTAGTTGGTATCAAAACGTTCTCCAGGACTCGGGCTACCTCCTCCAAATTAATTTCGAGGAGAGGAGGCTTTGGAATTTTGTCTAGGACCAAGTAATGGTAGCTGGAATGGATGCCTGGATAAAATCCGTTTATGTCCAATTTGGAGCACTTCCAATTTGAAGTAAATGCTCTAGTTTGTATCAAAACGTTCTCCAGGACTCGGGCTACCTCCTCCAATTTAATTTCGAGGAGAGGAGGCTTTGGAATTTTGTCCAGGCTAATTTAATCGTAGCTGGAATTAATACCTCGACAAATCCGTTTATGTCCAATATGGGGCACTTTCATTTTGAAGTAAATGCTCCAGTTGGTTTTAAAATGTTCTCCAGTACTTTTGCTACCTCCTTCGACTTGAATTGTATGAATGCATGCTTTGGAATCTTGTGTGTGAGCATAGGTATTTGTTTATAGTTTGACATGTTTATTTTTGTATTCATTCTGTATTTTTATTATTTCTGAAGGAGTTAGCTTTATCTTGTGGTTTATGATACATTTTATGTTGACTGGAAGCGAGTTCCAATTTTTTAAAAAATCTGTGCTGAGGGGTACTACTTGTGCTGCGGGGTGCTGCCTTCCAAAACCTGTTTAAACTTTATAGGCATAAGAAGAAGGAGATAGAAGATTGAAAGACGAAAAAGCAGGTGGTTTTAGTTTTTCCATGCTCAAACCATATACTGATGGTATGCACAAAACATCTGATTTAGCTTTACTATTTTACATTTGTTCGTATTCGGGACTCCAAATCTCTGGACATAATTTTTGTGAAGAATCGTGGACCACCGGATCGTTAGTTGGCTATAATAGAAATGTGCATGTAGAATATATGTAACTTGTAACTCGCAAGCTAATTCTGTGTAAGTATGTACAAGCTAGCTGTAACTCTCAACGTGGCCACTCCGTTGACATTCTTCGGTCGTGCAAAGTTGGTAAGATAAGATAACTCTCTAATGGCATCATGTGGCTTTCTGTTAACATTAATGACTTGAGTTCCCCATGTTCTGTGATGAGGAAAAATCAATTTGAAAATATACGATAACTTTATTATAACAGAAAACTCAATTTCTTCAACTTTCAAAACACGTTGGAATTCTTTCTCAATCCAGAATGTTGCACGATAAGGCATTTATTAACGGAGAATGGGTTTACGCAAAGTCTGGAAAGACGTTTGCAGGTAATGTGTCATCCTTTTAGACATGCAAAATTCTTACATCGTACATGCGAAATGATTATGACTGATTAAAGATTTTCTACCAAACTTCATGTTTAGTTACCAACCCTGCCACCCAGGAGGTAATTGCAACTGTTCCGGATATGAATCATGAGGACACGGAGCTTGCAATTCAGGCAGCAAAACAAGCCTTTAACAGTTGGAAAAATACGACTGGCAAGGTAGATTTCATATTCCGTGATACTGTATTTGCTGTATAAATTCACTGATATGGTATTATATAAGCTATCTTTGAATCTGTACTTATCAGGAACGTGCTAAATTGATGAGAAAATGGTATGACTTGGCAGTTGCAAAACAGGACGAATTAGCAAAGGTCCTTACACTAGAAAATGGAAAGCCACTGAAAGAATCAGTCGGAGAAATCATTTACAGCACCGACTACCTTGAATTTTATGCAGAAGAAGCAAGGCGAATCCATGTAATATTCAGATATTGCATATTATAATATTTGCAATTCGCCAGTTATGTATTGGATGGACTATTATGTATGTATTCTTTTTTTAAATTTATAGGGGGAGGTATTATCCAGTCCGATTCCATCTAAAACCATGATTTTAGTACGGGAACCAATTGGCGTGATTGGTATGCTCACTCCAGTAAGTGCTAGTTCATTATTGATGCGTTAAAAAGTATTCCTATTATGTAACAATATTTTAACTACTGTCAAACAGTGGAATTTCCCAACCGCAATGATTGCAAGGAAGGCAGCTGCAGCAATAGCAAGTGGTTGTACATGCGTCATTAAACCAGCTGAAGACACTCCGTTATCAGCGTTACTCCTTGCGGAGGTTGCAAATGAGGCTGGAATCCCTCCTGGGGTTATTAATGTTGTCACTGCGAGTAGAGAAAACACACCAAGTGTCGGTGAAAAATTATGTTCTAGTGAACAAATAGCTGGAATCTCCTTCACAGGTACAAAATATTTAGATTGCTTTGAGCAATTTTCCTACATTGAATACATGTTTAACTCGATTATTTTACATAATAGGGTCAACAGCGGTTGGAAAAATATTATACAAGCAATGCTCCTCGACCATCAAACGGTTGGGATTAGAATTAGGAGGTAATGCACCCTTCATCATTTTCGAGTCCGCAGATTTGGATAACGCTGTTGCAGGCGTGATGGCTTCCAAGTTTAGAAACACTGGACAGGTACATAAGTAGATCTGCTTGTATTTACAGATATGCGATTTTTAGTTTCAGACTATTATAAATAAAATCAACCTGATCATTATTTCAGACATGCGTCAGTACCAATAGAATATTGGTACATGAGAAAGTACATGACCAGTTTGTTGAAAAATTGAAGTCATCAATGGCCAGTTTGGTGGTAGGCGATGGGTTTAATCCAAGTTGTTCCCTGGGGCCTCTAATCAATAAAACTCAATTTTTAAAGGTCGGTTTTTTTTGCAATATCCACAAGACATTACATGATATTATCATGCAAGATACTGGAAATACAAATCAGCTCTGTTTTAAAATTATTGAATTCTTTTAAACTTTTTTAGGTTTCCGCACTAGTTCAGGATGCATTATCGAAAGGTGCCAAGAAGATTGTGGGAGGAGAACCGCATCAACTCGGAGGAACATATTATGAACCTACTTTGCTGACAGGAATTAACCCAACCATGCAAGCCTACAAAGAGGAAATCTTTGGACCTGTGGCGATGACTTTAACGTAACTCATATGTTAACATTTTAGCAACTGATCGCCTAAGAACAAATCAAAGCTACAGGAAGTTTTTAAATTTACACTAGATTTTCAACAGAGGAAGAAGCCTTGAGAATCGCAAATGACACCAGAAGTGGTTTAGCTTCCTATTTCTTCAGCAATGATTTATCACAGATTAGACGGGTTTCTAAAGGACTGGAGTATGGAATGGTAAGTAATATTAGCACCAGCTTTGCCATTCATACAATAACGATTTAGACCAACTGTAGTGATGATATAATTTTGTACATTGTTAAGGTTGGAATCAATGAAGGCATTATCTCCGCTGCAGAAGCGGCGTTTGGTGGGATTAAAGAATCTGGTTTTGGCCGAGAGGGCAGCAAACATGGAATTGATGACTATACTCAACTGAAATATCTTTGTTTCGGAAATCTTTCCTAAATTTGACACGACCTTGGTTGATGTAGGTTCAAAGTAATTCCATTATCCATGACTAACAGTTATTTGTAAACTAATGAAGCTTGCTAAAGTCTTCCGTTACAATCATGTCTTCCAAATACAATGCATGCCAAAGTATTTCGTGTAATTGATAAGTTAAAGAATTTGTAATAGGTTATTATTAACAAAAGTTTTAAAGTGTTCAACCATAAAAAATTGTGCTGCTATTTTTTGGAATTAAGCAAGTCTCAATTGTGGTGTTTTTAGTCGAGACATTAAAAAGTCTTCATTGTTTTGGCTCATTACAAAATGCCATAATACGCCTGATTTTTAAGCGATGCTGATATGTCGGTGTCCAAAATTTCGAAATGCTTTATTTTGTAAACTTTATTTTCTCCCAAATCAATTTATTTTATTTTAGAAATAAAAGTATAATTTGATAAGAATTAAAATATTGAATAGTGGACTACACTTAAATGCAGTGTGATTAGTTAAGTTAGCAAACCGCAGATTTCAGACTTGAAGATTATTATTTTTAGTTAATTTAAGGTTTAAGAAATTAGAGAAACAGAATGTGTTTAAAAATGCAAGGTTTCCCTTCACGCTTGCACATTCATTGCTGAGATCATCAGTTATTCCCTTTTTACAAGAGCTTCAAAAGCGGTCTTTGACCAACCGATTGGGTAGTTCATTTTGGCACGATACTCTCTTAAGTACTCAAGAAGAGGAGCAAAATATTCTAGAATTGCAGAAGCATCCATTTTATCCTGTCCTATCGTTTCTTTAAGAATGATTTCCCAGTTCTTTGATGCCCCGGCTTCAAGAAGTTTTCTGTATTCATTCAAAGGGAATAATATTTCGGTTAAGGAGACTCATACCTGTTAGAACGTCAAAATTTTAACTTTTAAGTAAGATTCATATTGTACTTGAGCTGGGCTCCAGCATCCTTGTTTTGATAGAAATCACATTCGTGTAGAGGATTAGCAGGATACTCCTGGGCAGTTATGCACAAAGCCTTGTACAACTGGAACTCAAGGATGTGGCTAACGAAATACCGAATGTATGGAGTGTTACCTGAAAATCAATTATAGTCAGCATATTAGCGCGCAGTTCATCAGACATTACTGGCTAAAAGTTTACTTTTTTTACCAGGGACATGGTACTTTGAACCAGCATCAAAATCTTCTTCATCCCTAATTACTGGGGGCACCACCCCTTGGTATTCACTCCTGTAATATTATAATAATGTTTGTTAGTAAATCAAGTTAATTGATTATACCAAATTTTCAATTGTACATATGATTTTGAATAACCTCATTTTAACCCATTCATATTCAAGATCTTTCCGTTTAATTGTACCATCAAATATTTTCCATCGATATGCGTCAATCAGAAAACCAAACGGAAGGAAAGCAACCTAGAGCGTGTTTGTAATGTTCAATCACATATTATTAGCTTCGATAGAATGACTCGTCTTGTTACTCACGTAAAAATCGTAAATGTCATTTTTAAAATTACCCGTTCTAATGCAGTTTTTAGCAAATAGTTTATTGAAGATTCCTTTGAAATACCAGCTTGGTTTTCTGCTAATCCTATCTTCATCATGTGTTTAGGTGTATTTACAGATAAAGCCTACAGAAAATAGATTGGTTATCATTTTCAGTTTATATGAGGTTCGGCTTTTGTTCTAGCCAGTTTTTTGTTCTCGTCTAGAGGGTTTAATATTAATAAAATAGGTTTTTACCGCTACATCCCCAATCGCTTCATGAAACCCTGGGTTGGCACCTTGTCGGAAAGTTTCGGGTAGATTTTTGTAGTTTATATAGTACTGAATGTGACCTAGATAGTAAGATATATTTTACAATCTAATACAAGATTGTTCTTCCAACCCTAAAACCATTTCAGCAAAAAAATCATTGCTAAAGTTTTTCCATATTACAAAGTCACCTACCTAGCTCATGATGAATTGTCACAAAGTCCTCTTGATTGACATTGGTACACATTTTTATTCTGAAATCCTTTTTATTGGAGAAATCCCAAGCACTGAAAGTAGTAAAGTTAGAAGTAGGCAAAACGAGATTTATTTGTAGTCCAAAAATAGCTGTTGATAGCATGCATAATAATATGTTTTACCTCGCATGGCAAACTACTTCGCGATCTGCTGGCTTCACGACCTGAGCCTTTGGTCCGTATGAAACACTCATGTCATGAAGTCCTACGCTGGTGAAGAATTCATTTGCTACTTTGAACATTTCTGTTACCCCTGCTTTGTCTTGGGTGTATTTCTATAAAGAGTTTATATGCATACATTTAGCTTAAAAATGGAGAAAATTTAAGGTATCTACGGAGGTTAATATGTGTTCGTCCAACCTTTTTTAGGGCTTCAGTCACATCAAACATTGTAGCATTTGGATAAGGAGCAAGGAAATCACTTAGGTGCTCCCATGTTTGACTCCACATGTTTCCTATATTGATTTCAGATCAGTAACATCCACTATTAATAATTTTTGTAGGATCTAGTACTGTATCATTTTACAGCTCAAAAAATATTTACCAAACAGGTGAGCTGGTATTGGATCTTCAGGCCTTACTTGATTCCAAAGATACTCGCAATCCTTTTGGAATGAGCTGGATTCATATTTTCTTAACCACATTTGCTTCAGATTGTCAAAGCCTGTGTAACAAAATGTATTAAGTGACATTATCCCATCATAGGTCTTGCAACGGTAAGCTCCCAAAAGTTCAGATTACCATTCAGCTTTGCTGCTTCGTTGCCTAAATCGACAAATCTATTATACTGATCTCTTATTTGTTTGCCGGTAACATCTCTCCATGCTTCCCAAGTGTATGCGAGCTCATCATAATCATGACTTTGAGTTAAAACCTTCTCGATGCCTGCACAATAATTCTCAATTCATAAACCAGAACATTACAAAAATATTACACAGAAAAATTGAAAGGTCTTACCGGGATTAAGTGCCAGACCCTCCTTTTCCAAGTCACATTTTTGATTCGCGTATGGACAAATTTTACCAGTGCCATATATCTCCGTCATATTTGACGAAATTTTATTGTACTGGTAGGAAAGAAAACATGCGAAAGTCAGTCACAAAACATTTGGGAAATGATGCTCTTCAAAGTTTTCAAACAACTTACTTCTACTAATTTGTCACTTGATAAAGCGGCAGTACCAATGACATTTAGCATTTCGAGTTGTCTTTTCACCGACTGGTCCTTGAATGACTTGTAGTCAAAGTGCCTGATAACATTCTGCCATTCTCTTTTGCTGAATTCCGCAACTTGAAGACTGACTTCTTCAGATGTGTTTTTGGCAGTTTCATTTTTTAAGTCGGTTACATAATTCCATTTTGCTTGAGCAGATTTCTCACCCCACTCTGAGGACTCTTTCTCGTACTTGGTGCTTAAGTAACGTTCAGCTACTTCTTCGCAGTTTTCTATTAAAGAGTGTAAAGGGGATAAGTGAATAGGAAGTATGTACTTGATATTTTAATGTTACAGTTTGTCGTATCACACAAACCTCCAAATCCGGGCACTTCGCCATTAGCATCAAGTTCCACATCAATATAATCGAGGAGTGGCTTGAAGTAGTTCGCAAGGGAAGAAATAGACATCTCCCTCTTACCGGTAATGGCTTCAAGAGCTACCGGCCATCCCTTTGAAAATCCGAGCTTCATCATGTCTCTAAAATTGTCGAAAGCAACCCATTAACTGACCAAATCTTCACAGAATTATGGCAAAATCCGAGAAATTTGTCAGTTCTCATGATACCCCAAAAGCTTTCCTGCCTCTTTGCTGCCAGCAAAGTCGCATTGATACAAGGGCTTCGAGTTGCTATTTTCAGGATCGAATTGTCCTGAAGCGATGCACATGGCTTCGTAGAATTGGAACTGGAGAATGTGGCTGATGAAGTAACGCAAGTATTCTACATTAGCTACAATGTGATATTTCGCTGCAGGGTCAAATAAGTTTGGAGATGTGCGATTTGATGGTGGTCGTATCCCTTGATTCTGAATTCTCAGCTCCCACCATCTGTTGTTATATTGCTGTGGAAGGAGAGTACCTTCAAACGCCTCCCAACGCCAGCTATCCATTGATATGGCGAATGGGAAGAAGACGAGCTGGGGTATAACGACATTATAGTTGTCAAATTTTCAAAGAACGATTCATAATTCAATGTTTCTTCATTTGATTTGATACCTTTTGTAAGGCTGTAATATACAAATAATTGATGTCGGTCTCTGTCACGTTTCCTGCAGCCTGACGATAAAAGTCTTCGTTACAAATATCAGCAGGCAGTCCCATATCTAGCTCAAGTTTGCATTGAAGATGCCTATAATAATTAAAATAAGCATGTTAGGTTAAAGTTATTCTGACATTACTGTGTACTTATCATTATACTTACGAGGGAGTAACTACGGCCAGCCCCAAAGCATCCCCAATCGCCTAAAAGTGTGTATCAAATTGATTTTGGTTAGTTAAAACATTTGTATGTGTATGTTTTAAAAATAGGAATTATTTGTCCTATTGTCTTAATACCTCATGAAACCCTGGGTTTGCACCTTCTCTGAAAATGTAATCTTTGTCCGAATACTGCTGGAAGTACTCTAAAAATACCGAAAACATGCATTCAGTAAAGAGTAAAGTCTTTCTGCACTTTCTTGCGTCATTTCAAGAAAGTTTGTATTTTTAGATAGCTCGAAGGTTCTACATTGTATTATAATATTTTGGATGCTTATCAATTTAATTTCTCTTACCTATATGACCTAACTCATGCTGGGTCATTTGCATAATTAGGATAGGACAGGAGCGTAGGAATTAAAAAACACATTTTAAAATTACTTAATCTTGACATAATTAGATTTTATACGTTAACTGATTTTTTTAAAATTAAAAGTATTCGTTAACTTACATGCACTGTCACTAAATGATCCATGTTGACTTTTGTGCACTGTTTGATCCTTTAAAAACATAATCCATTTGAATAATTTGTGGAATTCACGAAAACATCCGCGCTCAACAATTGTAGATACTACTTTTGTCAATACCTGAAATCTTGACTTCCCTTGCCGAGACAGAAATCTTCAGCGGATGCATGACAAACAACCTCCCTACCGTCATCGGGACGCTCTAGCATACTTTTGTTCCAGAAAGTCTGTGTCATTGGCTCCAATCCCATATCCGTAAAGAATTTGTCCGCTTCTTGAAACATTTTTAAGACTGTATAGTTCTAAAGTTTAAAATTTATATTTTGCTCATTAAAACATTGGCAAGAACTACCGTTCAATGGTTCAAATTGCAAATAACATTAACCTTTTTCAGCATAGCTTCTGTCGCATCTAGCGACACTGCATCAGGGAAAGGTTTAGTTATGTTGTCTAATTTTGCCCAATCCTTAAAAACCGTAGATTTTATATGATCAGTATTCAGATTGAAATAAAGTAGATCATAACAGTATTAAGTTCGCTACCTGAGACCACATATTTCCGGTCAATTCTGCTGGAATGTAACTGCACTTATTGGGGATCAATGGTGCATATTCAGGAATTCTTCGTAGTTTCATTCTGACATAAGCATGCAATTTTTCATATAGTGGTTTTATATCGCCCCACAAACTTCTTATCAGAGTCTTAAACTGGTCTGCGTTCCACCCTGTAGTCTCATCGTCGTAAGTCACCATCCACATTTCACTCATGTCTTTGAAGCCATTGGCTTTTGCCATTGCTGACTGATAACTCAGAAATTGTTGGTATTTAATTGGTGGAACTGCTGCACTCATTGCATCATGCCTGATCAAATAACCCAATGATTGAAAAAAGTAGAAAATGACACAAATTTGTATTTTTTGTCAATTTTGTTAAAAAATACCATGCAGTCCAGTAATGCGCAAGCTCGGCTGGATCAGTCACTGTTTGTAATTTTTCTTCAATTTCTGTAATTCGATAATATAATTGGCTATTATCAAGCATTTCTGATCTGAAAATTTGTAAATGAATGAAGGAAATGTGGAACTTATACCTGGATCTAATCGGAGTCCACAGTTTTCAGTTGAATTGTACTCACAAACCCCCACGGTAGCATATGCAGTTTCCATTTCACTTTGAAGGGCTGTCATCTACGTTCGAAAGTCAGGTATCATTAATTCATGTTTTTTCGAATAAAACATATACTACGAGGCAATAATATTATAAATGTGATGTAATTATTTACAGCGCCAACATCTGGTGCAGGCATTGTAGCTGGCCCTCTAATTGCAAGATATTTAAACTCTCTACGAACGGTTTCATTTTGTAATGAAGACCAGTTCGGGAACCTGGTAAGGATTTCCTGTTGAATCGAAGACTGGAAATTCAAATACTCCGTGTCTGCAGCAGTCTGAAATAGACCAGACACAAAGAAAAATTAGGTCATATTCTTTTAAACATTTGAGTCTTTTGATAGACATGCTTACAGATTCTGCAGCAGTAGCATTTGTGACGTTTGTGATATAGTTCCATCGCACAGTGATTTGCCTATTGCATGCTCCTGAGTATCGACCTTCAAGTTCACTAAGGTACAACTTTGCCTGTTCTTCAGAATCCTGATGAAGAGGAGAAGGAGGAACGGGGGGCTTGGGTCCAGGGGGATTGGGACTTGCAGCGCTCAACAAAAATAGCGAGCTTGCAAAAATAAGAACTAGAATGGATTGCCCCATTCTAATTGCGTGTCAGAGCTGGTGGATGGAAAGTTTTCGTTTAAAGCTCCAGGGTATTTACTAGGTGTTTACTTGTCGATTCCCAATACACTACTGGTACCTGTTCCTATTGGAGTCAAGAGTTTGATTGCAATTCTTCTTTGAATACCTAGTTTCAGCAACAAGGTTCAACTACTTTGGTCTCTGCAAATCTAACCAAACCAAACAGCTACCTACACACTGGGCACCTGCTTGAATACCACTTATGCACAAACTGTCACAAACAGCAAGCCGACGGGGCGTGCGTGCACTTACAATATAATGTTTAAAACGTGCCTTGGGTTAAAAAAACGGAGGTGTTTAATTTTCTCGCTCAACCAGTCCTGCCTGTCAACCTGTGATATCCAGACATTGGACCATCCCCTATTTTTCTCCAATTAATAAAGTTCAAGGTCTAACCCAATCGTGTATTAACTCTGCGGATGTTACTGGTCAAGACATCCTGTTGCAGAAACCGAATGCAGATTTAAAGATGGTCTCATCTGTCAGACGTGTTTGAAGTAAAATGTGGTCGTACAGGAGGAGGCTGTACCATGTAATATATGTATTTGTTAAAGACCAAAAAAACGTTAATACAATAGCACAGCTTTCGCTATTACAATGAGTGGGCTGATACTTTTCTACTCATTGTTCGCTGAACTTGCAGTGATACTTTGTATCCAAGCTGAATTAGTTCGACCAAACTTCATGGTACGTAGTAACAATACTCTTTTAGTCGAAGATCAAGTGAAGGAAGAGGTCACATTAGCATGGATGAAGGACAAACAAAGGTTTTACATTTTGATGATTCAGTTCTGACTACACTTTCTTAAATGAGTTTTGTGCCGCATGCTGGGGATGGTGATATGGTACCGATCTTCTAGCACGATGCAAGAAAACTTACTTTACTGGATTTCATAGGGCTTGTCTGTTGTTGTTTATGATGACTTTTGGTGCAATAAACAATGGGTCATTCCCCTGTGCCATCACAAGAAAAGACTGGACATGGATGGAGTAGTGATAAAAGACCAGTTGAGTAGATATGTACTTAAAATTGTTTCTTGGAATTGTGTACATTAACTATACTAAGTATTTCGCTGGAGTCGTAAAATATTATTCTTGGCTATCACAAAGACATGAATAGTATATGCTCAATAGAATCAAATTTCCATAATTCTCTATGCCATATATCTGTGAATGACACACAAATTCAATCATGCATGTAAAATTTTACATCAAATTATCATCATCATATCTGATGCTTTGTAGGACTGCTAGCTATAGATTCAAAGATTACTGAGATTTCCACTTCTTGTTCAGTATCGGTAAATCATTACAATATCGTTCTCAATTCTGTATGTATATACTGAATGAAAACTTGAGAGCACTATTAAGTTGTGACATTCCCTCGTGGACAACACTTTTAGCCACATATTAACCTTTTTCCTCGTTAAATTAAATTATTATATAGAACAAGGATTTTAGAAAGCTATATTTTTGTTTATAAATACCTTCTGAAAATCCAGATATTTCTCGATTCTAGATAGATGATGTGAAGACAAAAACTTGGAAGAAATACGGTCAATCGGATGGTTTCTGAGATCCTACTGCAGCTTTGTAAAACGCCTTCACATTTCGTTTTAAAATATCACAGCTTTAGCCTTAAATACAAAATTGTGTGCTTGTGAAAAACATGCCGTTTTAAATCTAGATCTCCGTCTATTCGGCATTTATTGAATAGATTTTGCTACCAATATTATAACAAACTATCACAACGCTAGTATTTGTGCAAACAATAAGAAATAATAATAAGACCAGTATTGAAGCTTCAGATATCGCTAAATATAAACTATATTGAATACGACAGGAATTTTAACTCGTAATCAGCAAAGCTACCTGTTATGCTACATAACAAACTCGTGTTCCAGGACTATGAATCTTGGCAGTTGTGTTTATTCAAGCCTAAAATTACTCAGATTATTATATTACGCATGCTTAAACCGATCCATATATATCTTCATTTCGTCTATCAATGCAAATATTACATAAAATATTCATAGGTTTAGATCTTCATTCCATTGTAATCGTCAGCATCTGTTTCAATCACAGCTTGAAAAACGAAAATCATAGTGTAATTATAAATTGCTTTATATAGCAGTTCAGCAGGTATTTCACATTTTTACTACCCCAAAAGTTGCATTGTAATCATTAAGTAACTATTTGCTAACATTTCGTTCATTAATAAAAAGTTTAAAAATTCTCATTACAAAGCTGTCATGCTTGGCCGGTTTTCCTTCTCCGTTCGGCAGCTATGTTTCATACGCAATGACTCTTTAAGGTATTACATGTGTAGGTAGTAGGTAACACGTTCGAATAGCAATTATATATTTACTTACGATATACTATGCAATATAAACTTAACCACACGAGCGGTTTCGTACAGGTTTTGAGCTACAAGAGTTGTTTGTCCGTGATTTAATTATGATTAAACGCTCTTGAATTTCCTTAAAGAGGGCTTCTGCTTCGTTTAGCATCTGCAGCTCTCGCATAATGAGGTTTTGACGGCGGTTGAGTATCAGTTTGAGATCAGTGAGCGCAGGTGCAGTGTTTAAACAGATGAACTTTGGTTGTTTATAATAATCCTTTCCAGTTTGTGTTACCGGCAAATGACATGATTCCTTCTCATTCTTGAGCCGAGAGCTGCACGAGTGAATTTGCATGGTTCTTAGGTTGCCCATACTTGTTACTCCTGCTTCCATTGCATTGCAAAATCCTATTCTTATGCAAACTTTGGACCGAATGAGGTATATCTGTCAATATACATAATCACAAAAATTCAATTCTCGATTAGTATTTACAGTTTTTAATTTTTTAATGTTTCATATTATGTTGATGATTATGATGATTGCTATTTTAACACGTACATTTTCTAATTGTAAGTGATACAGCCAACCACCTTGGAGCACTGATTAATGGTTTATTTCCGGATCACTGACAGAGAAATATGAAGGATATTTATTTTACATTTGACGTGCTCTTGAAACTTGAAACATTAAAATCTGATGGCTGATTTTTATTCAACCAAACGTCTCAAATCTTGTTTGATGTGTACTCACGATTATTTATAGTAAAGTCACATTTGAGTAAGAAAAATTCCAAGAGAAACTCTAAAGATGAGTACTGAAACAACGACGGAAGCATAATATCTTCATTTGACATGACAAAATGCACGCACTTCAATTGAATTTAAGGAAGCCGAAAAGAGCTGAGTCAGTTTACGCTCTCAGTTTTCACTCAGAAACAAGCCATCCTCAAATATATATGACTTTCGTTTTTTTGCTCGTGAGCGGATATATACAGCACAACGTTTCAGATTTAAGATATTTCACTGCCATGAATATATACTATTTTCGGTTAATGCGAAATGCTTAATGCATTTACGAAGATTAAAACTCAACTTCTACTTAAAGCTGTCTGGGATAAGTATAATTTAGTTAGGTTTGCTGACGCTGCTTCTGGAGCTGAGAAGTTTGTTCGCTCATAATCACGAATTGTTTGTGAATGTGGTAGTTTAAATGATGTGTTATTTTTGTCATTGTACCTCGCATATTGCATGCATGCTACACACATTATGCGGTGTATTTGTATTAAACCATCAATATGAGCATTGAATGGGCTCATTTTACAGGAGACAAGTTGACATCATCTAGATGATGTCCATAAACCCATCAGACACTTTTATGTTGTAAGCAATGCACTTCCATGAAATCTTCCTACTAAATATCCTCTCGGGTTATAAATATCAGTACCAACGACATTTTAAATGTCATGAATTTAAAGGTTTGTTTGTCATAAAGATATGAATGAGAATGATGCTCTTTAAATGTTCGTGATTCATACATCATTTAGCTCTGGTAGCCACCATATCCAATGTCTTTACCTTGAATGCAAGCACAAATGTGTTTTTGGGCATATGAAAACCAAATTTTTGATGTACTTACTATGGTACAATGTCAACTAGTAGTTAGTGATTTTAATAGCTTCAAGAAAAAGTAAAAATAATATTAAATTCGAGATATATGTTAATGGATTCTCTGTCTATATTAAAACTAAATAGTGCTTACTACGACTACTGAGCATACTTAAGAAGTACACATTGAATGCACTATAAGAATTTGCCTCAAATTTGCTCTCGTTGATGTGTTATCTTGTTAAATCAGTGACTGACAGACCAACTGCCAATTAGCTACTACTAACTGTGTCATGCCGTTTATTTAAAATTGAATGAGGAAATGGTAGTGATATTTGTACATTTTTAAGCTAAACATTTCATCGCAAATATGGTGTGACTGTGTCACTATAGCTGACAACGTTTTCCAGACTATTTTATATAATATATTACTTATACGTTTCGGTCTCCATTTGATTACATCATTAACTCATTGCCATTACCAAATAATTGATTTTATTTGATTGAGGTAGCAGGTTAATGGACGAACTAGGAAAATTCCATAAAAACCCAGAACTTTGCCATACCAAATTTGTGCAAAGAAATTTCCTCCTTCCACCGACAACAAAATAATTATTAATAACAATGTCCTGGTTGAAGCAGTATCAAATACAAAACTGTGATATCAACATGACAAACACAACAAAATGCATGTAATGCGTATTTCTTGTCTTGCCATTAGTCAACAAACAACGTAAGCTGAAGTGATTCATCATTATCATTACACTTGACTGTACTAAAACCTGCAAGAAAAGGCAAATTAATTATTGTTGTCTGGCATCCTACTTTACGTTGTTTAGTATAAGTTGCTCTATCTTCTATCTTGAAAGAACACTTGGTTTATGTGTGTTAATAATGGAAGCAATTTTAACCTGATAGTATGCATGCGTACCCTGTAATTTCAATACTCTCATCACAATTCTCATCTAATTCAACTTATAAAAGAGCACAGAATAAAGTGAAGTGATGATGTGACATCATCGTTGGTTGCATATCATTTACGTTACGCCTTTCAGTACAAACCTAACTTGGCATCCTGTTTTTTTCGCTATCGATTCCTTAACTGCCTATCCAATAACTTTGAGTCATGCAAATGCAATGTCGTTGTACTCTTTGATGGTAAATATACTACGATGAGCAGTTAATGTATGCACTCTTCCACACATATGCAAGAATTACCGCAACTCATAAACAAGCACGTTAAGCAGCGCTTGGGAAAAGTAATCAAACCGTTATCAGACAGAACATCGTCATTATGACTTCACTGTCAACTCAAATAAGGCATGCAGCTTTGTATAAGTAAATTAAATCAATTTTTTCTTAGTTAAGCATACTTGCTTCGTATCTAATTGCCACACCATTTGCTAAGGCGTGGTAGATTCACGTAATATCTAATCATGAATTTCACTGATGATTGCAAATAATTTTGAAGAAGTTTTCAGGAAATTTTTTCACTTTAGTTTTGCACAACATGACCATCCACTTTGCCAGGCGATATTGCACCACTGCTGCTGTTATTTTCAGACGTTAGCAATTTGGGGTTGAAAAAATAAATGCGTTTATGGTATAAAAAACGCAAATCATAATAGTTTGAAATCGTGAACAGAAGGGGGAAAAGGAAGACGTCCAGAGGGGATGAATTTTTTTTTGTTGATGCCTGATTTGCATATCAGCTCTTATAACTTACCCAATTTTTGTTTAAATGTGATAAATGTTACGAAAGGTTGCATTAATGTGCTACACGAAGACAGTAACAGCAACACGCAAGATCAAAGTGATTTGATATAGTAGTGGGGTTGGCAAATAATTAGCTATGTAGTAGAGCATCCCACATCATCATCACGTTTCTACATATATGGTTCCATTTACCAGTTATGAAAATAAGTTAGTCCAATTTAAAGTCACTAAAAGTGTCCACAAATCATTGTTTAAGTGTCCATAACTTAGTTATTGCTAATTTGGACAAGACATGGGACGATTGTTTTATCAATGATCACCAACAGAAGCGCTACTGGCCTGTTTGTAACTTTTGGCAATGCATGCAGTATTGTGTACATGCATTTATGCTACTACTTTTCTTTTTATCCTAAATGATTGCTAACTACTGATGCTGAATCTGTTGTGTGTCAGTCAGCCTTGCAGTTTAATCATTTGCATGAACCCATATAAACTTGAAATGACGCGAGCGTGGTCCCACTAAGCTTCAGTTATTGAGTTGCATAACATTCTTGAATGAGCAGCATCGGAATCAAGATTGAACTTTAAATCACTGACTTGACCTTGAATGCATCACTTTTTACTAAATTTTCTACCGTAATATGATCATATATGCGCACATTTTAGTAGGTTATAAATACAGCCTGGATTGAAGTTGAAGTGATTTGATGACCGATGCGATACAACGTTTTTTTTCATTCTCATCATTCGAGGCGACATCATTCTTTCTCAGCATTTGTCCACACAATTAAAGGAATTGGCATTGGATTTCATATTTGTGTCCCTTCAGATCTGGTGACATTTAGGTCAAATTCATTATCCTCTTCACAAAGCATTATAAATTGTTGAGGTAAAAAATCGCGAAAGATACTTTACTCAATAGTCAATCTACGGTTTGGTCTCTGACTTTGACGGTAGTGAATTAGCTGAAAATTACGATGTATTATATAGAATAACCAATGCTTTTAGCTCAATTTTATATTGGAAAGGTATATATGAGTATCAAGTAAAATGTTTAACTTGACGATTTGGGATATTCTCACAACATTTATGAATATCCTTGACCTCACAGCAAGCCAAGACAATTCCGTAGGAAGAGCATGGCCAGAGAGATCCGTACGTGAGCAGTATGCGTAATAGTATTTTCTTCAGGACTACTTCAATTACATATGCAGCAATGCAGTTGTGCAACTGCATCAATCTACATTTATTAGATTACTAATTACCTGCGGTCTGTGGATACTGTTTTTCTTCTTCAGTGATAACGTGATGAAATGCATCAAGTAGGGCCAAGTGTTTGTCTGCTATGAAGTCACAATTTTGTTCAAAGTTGCACCTATACATGCAATTTTAACGCTGATTTCAACGGTAATTTTTTATTTTTTTGTTTTGACCCTAATGCTGAGATTCTGGGGTCACAGTTCCAAAAATTGAATCACGGATTTGATTTTGTGTTAAAAGAAGCATCTAATTACCCTGTCTTCCTAATCCTAATCACTGATTCTTAACATACATAGGCAAGAGGAAATAAAGTTTTTGATTTTCGAAACCTTTGGCCGTTTACAATGCCAAAGTGTAACTGCTCTTAGATTGGGTGCGCAAGCAATGTACACCTTTAGATTAATGGCTTTTTGATAGCTTCAAGTTCTGAGTCGGATGCCGTTGAAATGGGGAGTTCATGAATTGCGCACGAAAACTGTGGGCTTTTAAGTTTCAAAAGATGCTTCAAAAAATGACGTCATGGGCTGTTCATATTCACAAGATGTTTACCGTCACCTCAGAAAAGAGATGGGCACACTTGGACCGTTAATATTTTCTTTGTTGCAAAATATAGCTTAACAGCAAGTAACATACACTATGATATGCTTTGTTTATTTTGAAGTGTATATGTCACGTTGCAGGTGAATAACTGTCTGACATATTGTATGATTTTTTTCTCTTATGGACATAATGCATGTGTAATGATTTTATACAACAGTTATTATACAATAAAGAATACCCGCATGTCACATGTATCTGTTTGCATATATGTCACGCTGACAGGTACACATTAGAATGACAATTGCTTGTCTGAATGTTTAGTTTTATACACTATATTTATGTAGATTGATTTTATTTATCAGCTATAGATGCACTATCGTGTAGTGCATGTCACATGTGTCTGTAGACAATGTCGTTGACAGGTGGAATTTGGTACGACTTATAGCTACTTTAGTTACAATAATATGTACTTCAGACAATAGAATACACTTTTTCGGCAAAACAAAACTATATGTCAGACAATAAAATTCATGTCAGGTAAAAAATGCGTATTCCAACAAAAAAATATAGTCTCGGACAATAAAATGTATTTGGTAAGACTAAAATGATATGTCAGCATTAAAACGTGTATGTCAGACAAAAAACTTATATGTCCCCCCCAAGGAACCAACAAAAGTATATGTCAGACAATAACACGTGTATCTCAGCACAATCTTGTACTTGTCAAAGAAAATGCAGTCTGTTCCCATCAGGGTTCGGACACTGCGACTGCCCAACTCGGTTAAAATAAATTTTGAAAAAATTGGATTAGAAAATATGGTGAAACTGCCGAAACTATTAAATTTTAAATTATTGTATGATTATATGAAAATGGCAAATTTACGGTCATACGAAGTGACCGATCCTTACGGATGGCCCCTAAGGGAAACATAGCAAAGCTCGCGTTCTGCTCGCTCTAATGTGCATGTGAATTCATAGACAGTTAGCAGACAAATTGCCTCACTTGACGTGCATTTACTCACTTACCTTGCAGGTAAATTGGACTTCAAGGGTTGTTTGAAAGACCCTGGAAGTTCCAATACTTGATACTTCTAAGTTTGTAAAATATTACTCTATATTTTTCAATAATAAATGACTATACCTACCAAGATGATTAAGGTCTAATGTATAATTTTTGCAACTAAAGTACAAATGGTTTATTAATGCCAAAGGCGACAAACAAATAATGTTTCATAATAAAGTAACTCAAAACAACAAATTGTTGAGTTGTATTATTTCCCTCTTCTAAAGACTCTGCATGATCCCCTGCCTGTAATCATCATTAGGAGCATTCAAAGTTTTAATGCGTATGTAGATAGCAACTAATAATCAGATTGAGGGGGGGGGGGGGGGGGGGGGGGGGGGGTTGTTACTACATTGGCATTTCCATTGTTGTGATTAACCATTTTGATGCAATGTCCAAGCAGGTCATGCTTTAATATTAATATAAACGAAACACATATCAACAAACAACACTCGTGTGTGTTTCCTTCAAGTTTCGTAACACAGAAAACAAAACACCAATACCACACAAAACAAGAGTGAGAAATGGAGTCCGATCTCTTAACACACACACAATTTGGTCTCCTCGTAGAGATGGTGCCAATTTAACACAACACACACAAATACTACTTAAACAACATACCCACACATAACATACCTAGAAATAAAACAACACAACTCGTACAACACACGCTTAACACATGCATAATGGAATAGATTATTTAGGAATCAACACACACACACAATAAATTTTACTAGCAATACAAATATTCTAGCTGAAGCTACAAATGAAGCACAAACAACAAACCAAAACGTGAGTTTACCACACATTAAGCAACACATACATATCATAACACAATAGAACTGACATACACCAGATACATACATAAACAAAACAAAAAGTTCATAGTCATTTTTCGAACATATAATATAATGATCATAAATAGAGAATTTGACATCGTTTTTTATTTCTGTTCACTATACCTTTTCTGAAAATAGTCTTCCTACATTCATTTTCACCACGAGGGTCTTGACAACTTTCTTGGTTAAACATATTCTTCTATCATCTGAATCTCACTAACGAACGACACAGACTGATTGAGCAGTCGACGAGTCACACTTCAGATTCTTATTCGAGTCCCTTTATAAATGAGGTTTCATACAATTCTATTCAATAATACAATTAACTCAAATAGACTATCTCCACTCTGTGCACATTTGTTTTTCGTTGTCCACATATCTTATTATGCGATCCTTTTTATGAATAATCGTTTCTTTATGAACCTTACAAAGGTATTACATAGCACAGTCAGTGATTTACACTTTTGTTCGTCACACATAAATTTTAGTTCATGATGAGTAGTGCGTATATATGCGTGCTATATGTATTTTTTGAATTTCATTTGTAGAATGTTGAAAAGCATTCATGCATGGTGAGAAATGCGTCCAACAGTATTATCTTCAATTTTCTCGCTGTTTTGATACTGGCAACTTGGGCGATTATTCTGAGATAGTTGTAACTTTCAAGTTCTCATGAAGTTTCATAGATCATATTTATGGAAATATGTAGTAAGTAGGTAACTTACAAAATGTACAAGATAATCTTCTCAAAACAATAGATGTGACAGCAAATAACAAAGATTAACATAAAAACAGAATAAATATGCAATTAGCTCATAAATAGTTATTCCTAGTGTTAGGATCTGCACTCAACTGACGCGCCTCTCGTGAGTCTAAAAAAAATATTGTTTACCTCACAAACATCGAAATCCTACAACTAAATGAGTCACTACTGGTCAGGTGGTATACGGTGAAGTTGCGGTGACCGTTTAACCGAGAATTCTTCTATATCCAAACAATCGCACTCCGACCAACTCTACCAACCGACGGACTTCCATCAGTTGATTTCCCGCCCATAAAACAGATGCGTGTGTTCTCTAAATAGGTTTTGTACAAGTCGCAAAGGCTCAACCATTCCGCTCTTGTTTTGCATAAGATACGTGCCACAAAGCTACACTGAGCAACAAGTGACTATTTTGTTTTTGACATTATCTTGGTGAGAAAATGGGTATAATCTTGTATTATCATCCCAAAGAATCAGTTGCTGAACGCGATTTTTAAGTGAATACGACGGGATTACAAGGTGTACATAGCTCTAAGGGTAAAACACACGAGGAGAACATGAGTAACTTTAACAAGAATGGCCTGGCAATGGGGACATAAAAATTCGTTTTAAAAGTATAACAATAGGTTCATTTGCATTGGAAATTATGTGTGTCTACATAATAAGGGGGTATACTGCATGTCATACGAATTCTCAGAGACCAGCGACAGGATTCCACTCTCATTATGGGAGCCTTACACTTATACCATTATGCCCCAGTCCTAGAACAGGACACGATGTTTGTGTTACAATATACTTAATGCATGATGATGATGATGAGCCAAACTTTAAGTTAATGATGATGACTTGCATGCCAATTGCACCAGTGACATTCCTGTAACAATATTGTGATGTGAAGAAAAGTGATGAAATTGTTGTTTTTAGTTACGTTACAATCATCAACTGCATCATTCACAGATACTTTGATAGTTACTTACTTATACTATATTCCTAAAAAGTGTATTCCCTTTCAAGATTATTTAAACTGGCATAATAATATCAACTTTGTTTGATGGGACTGCGCACAAGACTTTTGCTTTTGCTTGCTTCTGTGTCACACGGTCACAAAGTGAGCAGCAAGAGAGTGCAAGAAGTTGCATTGTTTACAAGGCCATTTGCATATAGGATTCGCATCACAAAAACTTGGGTAACTATAAAAAAAAACTCGCGTCTCTTGTCAAAGAACCAGTTGCATATAAATCCATGTGTGTATATACATATTACATGCACATTCAATTTGCGAAACAATATCATTATGTCTGCAGCCTGCTCTTTTAGATTTGGTGATGACGCGACGGATTGTGTATCAATAAAAAGTTTCAATTAACATAGTCCTACCACAAACGTAAATTCAAAACCAATGAAATTTAGCAACAATCCCTTCTGCAGATAGCTTAATGGCTATAATATTAAGTGATTGATGGTGGGCGAAATGATATACTAAAGAATGCTTACGATTACGTTACAAGTTTAAGAACACGGTGAACTTTATTTGATTTAGAATATCATAGTATTATAGTGCAGAATTTAAATACGAATATATTAATTTATAAAATTACACCAGTAAATGTATACATAAAAACAAGACAACTCTTTCCCCATGTCAATTTAAAAAGGCTAAACTGGAATGAAGGAGAGATTGTTGAAGATAACATTGTATAAAAACTAAATACTACTACTTCAGATATATATAAGCATTTGTATGTGCGTGTTGAGTAAATTGTAATTATTGAGTTGCAATGAAAATTGAAAATGACTGCCTGCACTCGTCACTTCACACGTAATACGTTTAGGCTTGGTTGGTAAATTTACATATTCTGAAGATTATGGTCACTTGCTGAACTTGGATATTCTGCTGACTCACAATGAGTGTTTATCTTCTTGGTGGTAAGTTCATGATGATGTGATGACTTTGTCGCGGTTCAAGCAGGATGTGAGCACATTTGAATATTTAAAACCCATTTGGACACAACAGACAGTCAGCGGCCCCATAGCGTCCACCACCTATTAGAATTTAGAATAAATGATGTTACAAAATATATGGCTACTATTAGGATAACTGTAGGGAGACCAGCCTGATTAAGGCTGATACATGCTAAACACGTTTGTCAAATAAAATCATACCATGTCCATGGGGCAACCCTTTGACAGGTCCATTAAATTTTGCGAATCTTCCGTCGCTGGTGTCCAATCCGAAATCGAAATTTTGTTGTCTCGGCTGCTTGTACTTGCTGAACTGGACGGAAATTATTGTTGTTGTTGTTGTTGAATTGTCTGAAATTGTTGTTATTATTGTTGTTGTTGTTGAACTGGCCGGAAATTTCCTCGTTGGGCAAGGGCCACAGCCACAAGGGCGAAGCACAAAGCAACTCCAAAACTGAACTTCATTTTTCTTTGTTTTTCGAAAACTGAAAAACTTGCTCACTTTTCTGATATTCGGACGTGAAGGTCACTTGAACTCAACTTTGGAAGAGAAGTGGATCGTGCACCTTTTGCATTGGAATTAACACATTTCTGCAAAAACACTTTCACTTATATATGTTCGCAACGAAGGCTTCTGCAGAATGGTTCATGCCTTATTCATGCGAATACGTAAGACATTGTAAACGCATTAGTCCATGGTTCCACTAGTGAGGAATCTTCATTAAAGGGGTACCCTTTACACCTTACGCATCGCAGAAATAACTGCACATGACAGTAGTATAGTAGTATAGACTTCTATGCATTTAGAATATCACATCAAGTTTGTGGCCTGCTTTGACATAAAAAGCGTTATACGATTTGCACGGCATCGGCGCAGTCGTCACTGCTCAGTCACGTTAGTCACGCATTTCTAACTGCAAACCAAATTGCTAATAAAGATGAAATTACGGCGGAGCGTAGGAAGATGATGTTGAACAATGAATGTGATTTTCAGATACTTTTGAAAGATCGCTATTAATGACTAATTAAACAATGTACCAAGGACATTTGCATGGAGGATGGAAGAGGATGTGTGTACGGTTATAGCGTGAGCTACTATACCTTCTCAAGGTCATGGAACTTCCTTCAGGTTGGATAAAAACTAAAAACTCATTTAGTTGTGTTCTCAAGTCATTTCGCCAACGCGTCAGTTAAGTTCAAAATTTTAAGCCATACTCGTACATTAAGTCATGATGAGTATTCGTGCTCACAGGCTGTTTAGAATTAACAGTATGCTGCTCATGTACGCTTTTTTTTATCGATGGGATCTTATGAACATTCAAAAGGACTTCCGACTTATTGCGGCAGTGTGGTAGGATTAGTTAGCAGGAACTAGGAAGGTAGAAGAAGATGAAGCTGACTGATATATGACAACATCGTATCACATCGATTTATCAAATGTTTATACACGCTTACGTGTGCGATAGCACTTTGGTGTAAAGAGAAACTGTTAAAAGCTCATCATCGCAAAATACTTTTAGCCATTAGCGAAGAACGCACTTTTCTCATTATTGCTGTAATCTATCTCATCACGTTTTTGCGTCCCTTTTTCATAACTGAATTGTCGAGTTTGTAAGTAACCGATATTTTTACATGCTCTAAATTGTTTATGCAGCAATTCAATATTCGTAGACACGCCACCTGTCCTAAACCTTAATTCTATTAACGTGAAAACTCCATTATATGGCACATAAATTGTGTATGTTATGCTGATTCGAATCGGACAACGGATGACGGAACTTTAGACTTTACTTCATTTAAAAAAATGCCAAACAATTATAATGCATGGATTATTGATTGCACTTTCATTTAGGATTTTGATGTAGATAACATACATTCTTACACTATAGTATCCCTTATATTCAATTATACTTGTTGTGCAATTTTCAAAAACTGAATATATTATGCTGATGAAAAATCATTAAAGTCAAGTACTTTTACATAAATGACTAAACCTACATTGTAGATGATGCACATTTTTCCGCATTTGATGCCAACCCTTTGCTAGAGTCCAAATCACAAGACTCCGAATTTCCTCACTACAGAGTTGAATGATGATTATGATTACTTTCATTGGGGTAATACAAAATTATGATAATTTGGCAGTCAAAATGTCTATGTAATCATGCATTTCTCGCCATAAATAGACACGGTCTGTTTTGTTCAATATTTTCATAAATATTAACTCTTCGCTCATGCCACTTAATGGCCGTAAATATAATAAATGTTACTAACTCAATTGACTATAACAAATACAAGCCAACATGTGACTAGCTTAAGGCTACAAAATAAAGATTCGTACTGCATGAACACAAAGAGTTATGCAACTCCAACCACCGAGTGTGACAACCGATTTTGTGAAGACTCAGGAAACACTTCGGAATTGGGACGGAGGTGCGATAAACAATTCGTCCTCATTCTGATTATCTTCGAAACTGGCATATGAAGACGAAGACCCTTTTCCTCACATCGAAATATGAATGACGACTATAACACTTATAGTTAATAGAAACTATCGATTTATGGAAAGCAGGAATAACAAAATTATTGTTACTGATTGGTGGGCATAAAGTCTCAAGTAGTGACTTCCTAAATAGTTTTTTTTTACTTTTCCTCGCTTCAAAATTGACAACATGAGCTATATATCAGAAGAGCGCGCGTGTGGAAGCCATACCTATACTATACTACTTGTTAGAATATGTTTTAATAATATTGGCTCATTATATGATTTTAATCATAGCTTCCTAACTGGCTATGAAAAAATATGCGGACTATTCGAGAGGTATGCACAGGCTCTAGGTAGTCGGACGGAAGAAATAATAACATTTCCTCTTCACACATCCTCCTCATCTCAATACTACTATCTGTTGCAAATATGATTTTATCCGGAAGTCAATCAGTCAATCGATTTTGTTAAAATAAACAAATGTCCTTAATTATTGGAAATATTTTTCCATATATGCACAAAAACTTGACATAATCTTGACCTCCAGCTCCAGTACTTCCTCATTGTGTGCTTCTCCTCTTACGTCTACGTGATGCCCATGTCAACAGTGATATATTATTCGTATGTTAGGGTCTTCTTCTTTTTTAGGCTGCTCCTTTCGTTTTAGTATTCAAACAATCATATTCGTATAATAATGAATGAGTCAAAGGATTGTCCAAAAGTGGTTTTAATTGAACACTCCAATCTCCCATGCAGAAAAAAGGCACGTAAACGTAATGTTTGTGTTTGTGCAGACGTTAATTAATTCAAAATTATGCAAATTGTCATCTAGTTGAGCAAATCGTCAATGAAGTGATGAGCATTGTTTGGCCAAAGATAAAGGTATGCCTGTTCTGTTGAGTCAATTATGCACTTGCAGCTAGTGCAATATGTTGCAAACAAATTATTCATGAAAATTTACACATCACTAATCACCCCAACATCACGTCACGTCGTCTTCTGCCTTCTATGACGTGACGCTATTTATTTTACTTAAATGTGAACATTAAACAAAAGTTGAACTGCTAAACTAACTAAAATAGTTATAAAATGCTGTATTTCCTCAAGGTCAAACAACAAGGTGTCATCCACCCTCATAAAAGTAGAGTGTAGTATTTTAAGGCAATAAAAATCGCACAACAGGTTCATTTGATAGTTTATGATTGTATTTTCGCTGAAGTGAACATACTATTTGTATATGGTATCCGGTTTGCCTTTAGTTGTGTTCACGCAAAAAACTTAACGACTATAGCTGAATTATGCTGTTACAAAACTGCACAATTGCTATAAATCATTCAAGAACGATTAATTTTTAAATATTTTCACGTTTGAGCTATTGCTATTTATCCTTTGAACTGTTGAATTGAAACATTCATAAGACATTTCCTGGAGTCACTTCAGTTTCAATCATTACAGATCAGTTCAGCATCATCTTTGTTGCTCTTTCTAAATGGACCTTGATACAGTCAGATAATATGACATGGAGAAAACTGAAGCTTCCGAAGGTGGTACGACTTGGCGGGACCTACCGCATAGTATTCTTTACAAACAAAACTATTTTATACATAGGATGAATGCATAGTAATGTACGGAGGGATATGAATGTCTACTTTATGCATTG
Source organism: Orchesella cincta (assembly GCA_001718145.1). Lineage (NCBI taxonomy): Eukaryota > Metazoa > Arthropoda > Collembola > Entomobryomorpha > Orchesellidae > Orchesella > Orchesella cincta. The sequence goes on from LJIJ01000457.1 coordinate 29,787, forward strand.
AACCGATTAGTAAAAATACACATGATAAATGCATCTGTTTACTGTTCCGAAATAAACAAAAGACGGACAGTTTTAAAGATTGCATTTAAAACTCCGTTCAACTTCTGTTGCATATCAGGTTAATCGAGATTTATGTAAAGTTCACAAGTAATATTCGTTCTATCATCCATATCTCGTTTGATTGGAATACCTTCGTCTGACACCTGATGTCAGTGTGACATTCACTGATCATTATGAGAATTTGGTAAGTGTAAATTAAATGTTACCTTCTCATTTGTTGTTTGAATCTAATGTGCAAATATTTTTCGAATCAGATCGAAGGTTATCAAAAGGAGACAAAATGCCGTGTACTTTGAAGTACATTGATGTTGAGAACTTCAAATCCTACAAAGGATTTGTTAGAATTGGGCCCTTGCATCCATTCAATGCAGTTATTGGACCAAATGGTAAATTTTAGTTTAGCCATTTATGTGTTATAACTTCAGTTTTGGATGTCGGTAAGGATGAGATGAAATTAATGAATTCACTTCAATATAGGATCGGGCAAGTCAAATTTCATGGACGCCATCAGTTTCGTGATGGGCGAAAGAACTTCATCACTTCGAGTCAAACGATTGAGTGATTTGATTCATGGGGCTTCAGTTGGAAATCCCGTTTCCAGAACTGCATCTGTGACTGCCGTAATTGAGCTGGATGATGGGAATAGAACCGAGAAGAAATTTAGCAGAATTGTCCAGGGGTCGTCTTCCGAATATAGAATCGATGGAGATGTATGTCAAAATTTATAAGGTGTCTATTTAGTTAGCTGGAGAGTAAATATGAGGACTATAATGTTGTATTTTCTAAACAGATTGTTGGCCAACAGCAGTATTCCTCTCAGTTGGAGTCGTTGGGAATTAACGTGAAAGCTAAAAACTTTCTTGTTTTCCAAGGAGCTGTAGAAAACATTGCGATGAAGAACCCAAAAGAGCGAACAGCTTTGTTTGAGGAAATTAGTGGGTATGCCTGCATTATAATTTTGAACCAATTGTGTGGGATCTTGTACATACGTTGTATATTTTTACTAATTGCTATGAAAAATTTGTTCATAGGTCTGGCTCTTTGAAGGAGGAGTATGAACGTGCAAAAGCAGAAATGTTAAAAGCGGAGGAAGATACTCAGTTTACTTATTTGAAGAAAAAAGGCATTGCAGCAGAGCGGAAAGAGGCTAAACTCGAAAAGGAAGAGGCAGAGAAATATCAACGACTGAAAGATGACTATGTAAAGACAAAATTTTTATGGCGATGTAGTAAATTGAACTATTGTCACTAACAGCTTTTCTGGTCATTTCGTAGCGAGACAAAGAAGTTGAACTGCACTTGTTCAAACTACACTACATTGAACAAGATATTGAGAAACTCCAAGAAGATATGGAAGAACGCCAAGAGGAGCTGGAAAAAATTGAAAAGAAAAAGGAAAAAATGGATGCTGAACTGAGAGATAAGAAAAGGGAACTTGGGAATCTCAATCGAGATTTGGCTGGTCGAGAATCCGGGCAAAGGGAAAAGGTGAAACAATAATCTTTACCTGTAATGACTTGTGTGACCATCAGAACTCTTCAACTAAATTAGAAATGTTTATTTGTTAAAGGAACGAGAATTAAATGCTAGAAGACCAGAATTCATTAAAGCCAAAGAAAATGTGGCACATATAAAGAAAAAGTTGGAATCTGCAAAGAAGTCTTTGGACCAGGCAATGAAGGCAAAGGAAGCGCATGAAAATGACATTGAAGAATTACGAACACAAGTTGAAGAGGTAGAAGCTCTGGAAAAGGAGTACTTGGAACGAACTGCTTCGGAAGGTCAAAGTCAAGGCCAGGATATCACTTTACAGGACAACCAGGTAACTAGTACTAGATTTGAAACCAATAAATTGGAATGTCGCGTCTTTGCTTACCATGCCATAACCATAACATAATTTCTGATTGCAGCTTCGAGAATACTGGGATTTGAAAAAGGAAGTACAGGAAAAATCTCGTGTCCAAATTTCCAAGTTGAGTAGCGTAAATAGGCTTCAAAAAGATGACCAGGAACTACTTGACAGCTTGACTAGACAAAAAGTTGACCTTGATAACAAAATGAAGCAACTTACACATGAAATATCTGAATCTACTAAGCGTGTGGAGAAACTAGGAGAACACATTCGCACTTACGAGCAGTCCTTGGAAGAACAGAGACGAATCCGACAAGAATTGAAATCTGAAGTTCATACTTCGAAAGGTGAGCTTGAGCTCATTTTTAAGTACTTTTGTATGCACATGATCTTATTTGAAGCACTTAAACCAATATTTGATTGAATGGATTTTCAAAACAGATAAGCTACAATTTCTGCAAAAGAATCTTGATGATGTAAACATGAAACTTGGAGATGCTCGTGTTGACAAACATGAGGAAGCTAGGCGTAAAAAGAAGCAAGAAATTGTCGAAACATTTAAATCACATTTTCCTGGTGTGGTAAGTTGAAAACAGACGTGAATTCAATTACAATATTTTGCAAATCATTACAATTTTAATAAAATAATTATTGAAACTTTGCAGTACGATCGAATGATCAACATGTGTCATCCTAGACATTCCAAATATAAAGTTGCTGTGACTAAGGTCATGGGAAAGTATATGGAAGCTATTGTGGTTGACACTGAGAAAACTGCAAGATCGTGCATTCAGTATTTGAAAGAGCAAATGCTTGAACCGGAAACGTTTCTACCACTTGATAACATCGACGCCAAGCCTATCAGAGAACGTTTGAGGTATATTAATGCAGTTCGTTTAGTTAAAAATCTTTACTATAGTAAACTGAATGGTTAAAAACGATTTACATTTCTTATCTAGGAATATTCGAGATCCTCCAAATGTTCACTTACTGTATGATATCCTGGATTTCAAACCCAAAGAAATTCACAAAGCAGTTTTATTTTCCACTAACAACGCTTTGGTGTGTGAATCGCAAGATGATGCAAATCGAGTTGCTTATGATCTGGAACCGGGTCAAAGATTTGATGTAAGTCATATTCATACTTATAAGATATATTCATACTTATAAGATGTTAAAGATCAGTCCATAATGAACCCAAGGTTTACATACTACTTTTTTGTTAATTGGTTTGTAGGCCGTTGCTTTGGATGGTACATTTTTCACTAGATCTGGAATTATGAGTGGTGGTACATTGGATCTTCTCAAGAAAGCACAAAGATGGGATGATAAGCATCTAACCAAACTGAAGCAGGATAAGGACAGGATCAGTGAGGAACTACGAGAAGCCATGAAGAAATCCAGGAAAGAGTCTGAGCTGAATACAGTAGAACAACAAATTCAGGGTCTGGAAACTCGCCATAAATATGCGAAAGGCGACAGAGAAACTACGGTAATGTTATTATCATGAACCTAATACGGAACCTAATAGGTCGTTTTAGACTAAGCTAACAATACATCTTTTTAATTTCAGATGAAACAAATTCAGTCTTTGCATAAGCAGCAAGAGGAAACAAGATTGGAGCTGGACAAATGCAACGTAAGATTGGATATTCATAATGATCTGAATTGTTTGTTTTCACCATTTGTAATCACCATTTATATTAAAAATTAAAACCAATCATTCTTTTAAACAGAGCCGAATTAAGGAAACTGAATCGAGAATTTCTCAAAGAGACGAGGAAATTCAGTCCCTCAAAACCAAGCTTAACACTATTGAAGACAGTTGCTTCTCCTCCTTTTGTCGACAAATTGGCGTTTCAAACATTCGTCAGTACGAAGAAAGAGAACTCAGAACCCAACAAGAGCGAGAGCAGAAACGTGTTGAATTTCAGAATCAAAAGGAGCAAATTATGTCTCAAATTGACTTTGAACAGAGTAGAGCAGAAAGTGGTAAGTTGAATGTTTAAAGTTTTATTATTGAGACGATTTTGCTTTCTAATACTGTTTATTTGAATTGAACACTCGTAAAAATATTTAGTTGGAGGAAACGTATCAAGGTGGGAGAAAACAATATCAGAATTGGAAGAGACCCTGCAAGAGAAGCAAGATAAAGAAAAGGAAACGAGAGGTGATGTCGACCGTCTAGTTCAAATGTTTGAAAACATTAAGAAAGATATTTCTGAAATGAAAGCCGAGATCGAGAAAAAGGTATGTGTTAATTTTCATATAAAGTGTAACACTTGATGGTTTAAAATAAGATAAATGAAATAACTGTGCACTTAATACTTTTTCAGGAAGAAGATATTGGTAAATCTAGGAGAGAAGTTGGAACTGCAGCTAAAGAGATACAGCAAACTCAAAAAGTGATCTCCCAACTTGAATCCCGTCAGGATCAAAAACGGAGTGAAAAACACAGTTTATTGAAACATTGCAAGGTCACTAACACTAACTAACAGAAAATGAATTCAGTTTTTGTTCGCTCACAAACTAAACAAGAATTTATGCAATAATGAAAAAAAAATTATTAACAACTTTAGATCAGTGACATAAGAATACCTTTCGACAAAGGAAGCTTGGATGAAATTGAAACTGATGGTACAGCGTCACAGGATAGTGCTGCTGACGGAGATCCCGGTGCTTCAAGTCAAAATATTTATGCTAAAGAAGCAAAGTTGAAGATAAATTACAAGCAACTGCCACGGGATTTGTTCAATTTGGGACACGATGAAATTAAAAAAGCTGGGGACGGTTTGAATAGAAAACTGCTGGACCTTCATAATACACTTGTGAAGATTCAGGCTCCAAACATGAAGGTAATGAACGGAACCCCAAGCACAAATCTCCAAAAGTACTTTAATTGTAAATCAGTCTTTTGGTAATATTTAACAGGCCACTCAGAAACTCGAAAGTGCAAGAGAGAAGCTGTTAGAAACCAATGAGGAGTTCGACAATGCTCGAAAGAGAGCAAAATCAGCTAAGCTGGCATTTGAGAAAGTGAAAAATGAACGTCATAAAAGGTTTATGATGTGCTACGATCATGTTGCGAGTAGTATTGATGGTATTTATAAGGTAATAGGATTATCTGTAAATAAATTGTTATCTGTAAGATTCCTGTTAAGTTGGACAGTTTAATAGAAAAGTGTTGTGTTTATGGTAGGCACTGGCACAAAATCAGTCTGCACAGGCTATTCTAGGACCAGAAAATCCAGAAGAACCATATCTGGACGGTATTAGCTACAACTGTGTTGCTCCGGGAAAACGTTTTCAGTCGATGAGTAATCTTTCTGGAGGAGAAAAAACTGTTGCTGCATTGGCTCTCCTGTTCGCCATTCACAGGTAAAACATCAACATTAGTAATGCCCCATTCATTAAATATGTACTTGCAACTGATTGATCGATCCACAGTTACCAACCTGCACCATTTTTCGTACTTGATGAAATTGACGCTGCCCTTGATAATACAAATATTGGCAAAGTTGCTACCTACATTCGTCAGTCAACTGGAGAATTGCAAATCATCGTGATTTCGTTGAAGGAAGAGTTCTACAGTCATGCAGATGCCCTAATTGGTGTTGCTCCAGATGCATCAGTAAGTGTTTATAAACTTAAAAGTGTGCGAGTAAACTCATTTTGTAAAACACCCTAAACCTAAACGTTTTTGTTGTTTCCTTTTCAGCCCGGTGATTGCGTTGTAAGTAAGGTGTATTCTTTGGACTTATCGGAGTACCTCATAGCCCCAACTTAAACTTTTAAGGGTGGTTGGAGGTTGGCCTGAAATGGTGGCGTTATCGATAATACGCTCTTCATTGCATTTGCAAAGTTTTGTATTTATTTTTACGTGTAAATAAGTTTTTTCAACTTATGACTTTTAGCTTAAAGCTTTTTGTGTGTAGAGGTTTTGTTTTTAAACTAGTAATCTATGATATTGTGACTAAAATGGGCACTTGTATTAGATTAGGTAATTCTTTTAATTGAATTCAAAGTAACTGTACAATAAAATATCGTGACATTTGAGAAATGACGAAAACTTGTGGAATCTGCACTGATTTTGAAACTGTTGAATCGGAAATGGTTTTAATTATTAAATGCCGCTCCAGAGCACCACACTATGCAAATGCTAGTAAATTAAAGCTTTTTAAAATTTCTTTTCATACAACGAAATAATGCGTATTAATTCAATCATCAAATGCATTGTTGCTGATATTTTAAGTGAGCCTAACTTGTGCATGCAACATACATCTCACTTTATACAAGAAACATACACAACTTGTGCGGTATGTGATGTGATGTGAATGTGAACATTTGCTCACCGGAATACCTCTTTTGTTGGTGAAGTTAAATGCATATATCATCCAGTTTATGAGTAAATGCAACTTGATTTCAAACAAAAGTGAATTTGATTGCTATTGTAGCAAATTACGGCCAGACCTTGGTTTTAGTGAGTGTCAGAGTTCATTGGCAAAGGTGAAGGAGAAACAAGCCCATCTCCAACCGTTGGGTTCGAACTCCCAACGTAAAAATCAACTGACTGTTGGTGAAAGCATTACGAAAGATGCCAAAAATGAAAGTACTGGAGACAGGTCAAGCCTCTGAGGAGGTTGTCATTATGTCGTGGTCTCCGAAAATGGATTTGCTTGCAATTGGCAACAAAAAAGGTTTGTTTATCCATAATAACAGAAAACTTCAATTAATGAATCACAAGTTGCGCACTTAAATTGTAAACTTCGAAAACTTGTTTTTGATGATAGGAAGTATTCAGCTACATCGTCTTACTTGGCAGAAAGTTTGGCAGGTCATGTTGTCAAATCGGGGAGAGTCCATCACGCCTGAACTAATGACTTGGCACCCTGAAGGACTTTTCCTGATTGTTTCATCTGGTTAGTCAAGACGAATCTAATTGATAAGTAAAACGTTGTTTAGTTCGATATTTATCTTATTTTAACGCGATTCGATTTTTGTATTTTTCCAGGCTGTTTCACGTATGTCATTGATGTGGAGTGTGGGAAAGTAGTTCACAGTCATGATGTTCCTGTTCCAATTAGTGCAATGACATGGTGCTCGTCACAATATCGCCATTCCATGAATGATGTAAGAATTTTCGAATTAAAACACGTGTATTTCCAAGTATAAAAAAGCTGTAGCTTTACACTTTTGTTTTTGCAAATTTTTCAGGTTCTTTCGACGCAGTCTAAACAGCAATCTGATTATCTAAGAAATGATATAAAGATTCAACGCTTGGAAAGCAATTTGAGTATTTTATTTCTTGGTACTTCAAACGGTTATGTGTACGCTTACACTGGAGGATTCCTTCTTGGTCTCTGTATCAAAATTTGTGAAGAAGGGTCAAACTGTCATGTCTTGAAAATTGACGCGTCATCATCCTTGGAAGCTTTTCAGTTCATCACGGATGAAGAAAACGGATCGGATGAAGTGATTCTTTCGTTTAGTTACTTTCGAAATGACTATCTTCCTCGGATTGCGCCAATCATTGGACCTTTGGGCTTGAAGTATATCTTGTTCTTGAAAAATTGGGCAATGATCCAAAGCGAAATGTCTAGTTTAAACGAGCATTGGGGCCGACTTGTGGATTTGTACAATAATTACATGACATTTGGGGGTGTCAAAGACTTGGAAGTTGCCCGAGTAGACTATTTAGAGCTTGTATTGACTGGGATTGTTTGTGTTGAAATGGAACTATTTCTGGGTGATGGTGGTCGAGAAAAGGAGGCAAAGAAAAATGTGAATGCGATAACTACAGCAAATGCCAGCATTACAGAGCACTTGAGAACAATCAAATGTTCCATTGTCAACCTTCTAACTGAGCTGAACGAGATTGGAGGATTTCTCAAGCAAATCTCGGGATATGAGGAAGCAAATAACCTCATCGTGATGTTGCGGAAATCATGCAATTACTTGTTTCTCGCAATTCTTCACATTCAAAGCTTGGTTCACAACTTCACAGAGGTGTATGCCCATTTTATGCACATGATAATGAATACCATTCATTCCTTCAACGTTCAAGAAGTACCTGACTTCATTGAGGAGGACGCAGATACAGATAAAGTTTTGGAGTTCTTGGAAACATTCGTAGATAAAGATATCTTTCAGTTTCTATTAAAAAACGTATCTTTGGGGTATCCTGCGACTGGTGAGACTGACAAGGCCAAGAAAAAAAGTCCTTTTGGAGAACTCAACTTTCCAGAAAAGAACGCACTTGGCGTTGCAGCCGAAGATGCTGAAGCTCGAGATTATTTAAGCTTTCCAGTTTTAATACGCGACCTACTAGAAAAGTATCACAAGGATTCGGAAAAACATGCAGTACTCATGGACTTTACAGAAGAGGAAGTGAACAAATTTTTGTGTAATATCATTCCAACAATGCATAAACTGACAAAAGTCTTGTTATCCATCCCAGTCCTGTGTTCTGTTCCTTTTGAAGCGGATACTCATCAAATCGCACGCCTTCCCAAAAGCATATATTTGGAACCCGCACCTAAGCCAGAGTCTGACGAAAGTATTATTACAGGGACAGGAAGCATGATTCTAGGACGAAGAAACTTTGATGCAATAGTTGATCATCAGAACAGTAAAGCCACTCTCAGTTGTCTCTGGAGTTCTAGAAAAGTACTATTTTTCGAAGTTGATTTTCAAGACCGACGTAAAATAAATGTAAAGTCAATAACGTTAAATTTTTCAAGAAACATTGCAGCTGCAGAATTGTTTTCAGATAGTTACATTACAGTAGTGTCTCATGACACTTCAAAAGAGAATCAAGATTGCTCCAAAACCATAATTTGCCAAGTTCAGTATCGTAATATGTTGAATAAGTCAGCATACATTGATTTAAATCAGCTCAAATCAAAATGTGGAGCAAAATCTGTCATTCCACCTTCCGCACCGGTGGAAGTTCCCACTGATATTTCCAAGGCGTGTGCTCCATTTAACAATGTACATGTCGATTATGCATTGCCTATCGATGGATTTAGTCCGTTGCAACTCAGAGTGAGTGGCCCGAGGAAAGTTGGGTCTTTGTTGGCTACTAATCAGAGAACTGTGCTGTTGTTAGAAATGGAAACTGATTTGAGTGAAACATCGTATGATGACACTGCGGAAGCGTCTGATTCAGAAGACTCAAAGAGTAATGAAGGGGATGAAGAAGATTAAAATTATTGGATTCGTTATGTCAGTCATTCAGGGTACTATTCGCTCTTTTGTTGTTTATGCTTTAACGATGTAAAAATGTGTGTTTATGTGAGTTCTATTTATGTCAGAAAGGGTGAAAAATTGTAAACATGATGCAATAACATGAAAGTGTTTGCACATGTAATGACTACATGAAAGTCAAATGTCAGTCTAAGGTTAATAAAAATGACATTTTAAAGTAAATAATAATTAACTTCATCTTTAATATTTTTGTCATTTTCCCCCAGGAAAACTGGAGCCTGCTCTTGCCATTCAGCAATAGATGATAAGTTTTGGGTCTAGAGAGCTTTAATTTTTGTCATAGCCGTTGCTTTTTTCATCAAAATATATTGAACATATTAATGATTGATAAATGATCGTTCTGTAAACATGAATAAATAGTCAGATTTTCAACTTCATTTTGGTCCGATAACTGATGCAATACGCAATTCGAGATACACATAACTGTGTGTTAATAGCCAGATTATTATGGGTAAAAAATGTTAAATAGTTAATTACTTCAAAGTTTCAAGGTCAGCAAAGTTTACAACGAAGTAAACGAGCATTATATTATATAAACTCGTTAGTCGCATGCACACTGTTATGTATTGGTATTTCATATAACGCAACATACCATTGCACACATGCTGTGTGTGTTTTGACAAACTGTTGTAGCTGTTGATAAGACTGGCTTTTGGGCTCCGGCTGCTTCCATTTGACATGTTGTGGGGCTTGTGCGTTTGACCTTATTAGCATTCGAACATGATTTTCCCCTTTATTTTCGCAATGTTATATCAAAGGATACATAGTCACCAAATCAATGAAGGGTTGGCATTTTGAACGCTATGTAGTTGTATTGATGATTGTTAAATGTTTCTCTTAATACGAAAGACTTTATCACTTAAAGGAAAGTCTATCGTATGGAACAAATATTTATGACTTTTTTTGAAATCAACAAAAATATTTCTTCGGGAGTATATAAGTTCGACTTTTGCCATGTATGGATTAGATAGTCTTTGAAATCCCAGTCTGGAAACACTCTCCCACGCTTCCGTATCTTCCAATTTCTTCTCAACATACAACATAGGCCTTCCATTAATAATAATAATATACCAAACATACAATTTGATCAAACTCCAATTTCTTTGTGTTACGAAGTTCTACATTATTCAACATTGAAAAATGCATCTGAGCAAAATCATCGCTGTTCTTTTGTCTGCACTTGTTTGCTTGCTGGGCACACTTCACAGTGGTAAGTTATCTTTCTAGTTTAATTTTGGACATTTTGTCATTTGTGTAATATTTTTTATCGTATAATTGTAAGCGTTCCAAGTTTAGATATTGTAGCTAATCATTGTCTAATTTCTAGTTCAAGGAGACTGCATGTGGACGCATTGTGAAATCGCTCCAAGTTGCCCCGAGGGTTATCGTAAAACCGAGTTGAAGACCTGCCATGCAACTGGACAAATTGTGGTCATGAAAAGGAAGTGTTGTAGAAGGTCCCCAACATTGAAGGCGTTGTACAAAAAGGCAAAGCGAACGATTTGAAACTCGACGTGATGTGAATCGTGATGTAACGCACGCAGTTTTACTATAATTAATCTAGTGCATCGCCCGCCTAGGATAATGAACTTTTCACAAGTACACTCTTACTTTTATGTATATCATGTTTTTTTCTAACTATTGGAAACTTGTTCAGCTAGACGAACATGTTTATGTCATAAATGCCCTAAATGTCAAGAGCATCTAGATGCAGCTAGTTTTTTCATACCTTGCCTTAAAAGATATATATATAATTTTTGTATTAACCACATACGGTAGTTGTGTAATGTAATGAATTTATTGTACAAATCAAACAAGTTTTAGGTTTATCTTTTTTATACTCAAAATAAATTTGCATTTAAGATTTCTTTACTCTCATTTCAGCCAAATTATGTTCTTGATCTGTTACATATATTCTACGTGTGTTGAAAAACTCTTTGAAATATGATGGGGCAAGAAGACACAGACCATATTGCACACGGGGTAGTTATTTCTTTTTTTCCTAACAAGAATCTGCTTTACAGTTAATTTTGTACAAGTACCGGAACTGATTTACATTTACATTTCATTTACAATGATTTTACATCAGAACAACACCATTTTATCTCTGCATACAAACGAAACATGGCAGTAATCTGCTTTCAATCTAACTGATGGCCACGACGACAACACTAACTTGGTTGGGAACATCTTGTGGAGAGAGCTGGGTGGCATATACGTACTAAGTTAATTATACAATGTATGAATACTATATAATTATTTCCGAAATATTATTGATAACAATCTCTTATCATTCATTCAAACTAATTCGCAGCAACCCTAGCCTCAGATCGTCATATTATATAAAACATTAATTCTGAACATCACATCACATTTTTTCTACCTCTAGTTTTAGTAAAAACGGAAACTTTGACACATCTATGCATATCACTTCGACATTCATCGAGATGCAGCATACATGAATGTCCTTCGTCGAATTACAAGGTTATGGCTAAAGGTAAAACGATTCAATACTTTCTTTAAACAACGGTGAATGAGGCAGAGGTCTTAGAAGTACTTGTAGATTCTCGGGTGGTGGTCGTTGTTTTCTGCTGACGTGGGGAGTTCTCCATCTGATTTAACCTATTAAGATAAGAGATGTTGTAAAAGAAGCAGAAAATGTCTTATCTTATCATTTATCATATCAAATGAAAGCATGAAATTACCTTCGCTCTTCTCCTTCTAATAGCATATGGTAAGTTGCAATTTCTTGATCCAATGCAGTTTTTGTTTCCCACAAATCTTGGTACTGTAAAGAGAAGCAACGAGATAAAAAATAGTCCTCTAAAAACTTACATTTAATTACTGTGCCATTTATGCATACCTCCTTAATGAGATTTTCCATGCGACTGCGCAAGTCATCATTTTCACGTTCAAGCCTATGCTTTTCTTGTTCAAAGGCTTCCTCATCCTCTTGGATCTTCTTTTGCAAATCTCGGATAATTTGTTGGTATCCAAATTTCTCGCCTTCCAAAGCTGACAGTTTTTGAGAGATGGTATCCATCTTGGATTGCATAGCACTTAACTCATGTCCTTTGCTGGAAATGAGATCCTTGAGACGCTTAATTTGACCTTTCATGTCAGATTCTTTGGCATTAAAGAGATTTTCTTGTGCCTCCCGGCTAGCTTGGGCTTTCCTCTCGAATTCATCCCGAAGTTGTTGGATATCATTCTCCAATTGGGATTCATATTTCTTAAAATGGTAAACATTGAATTGATGATCAAACATTTCTTTACAAACATGTCATTATCCACTTAACTTTAAAGGGAGTTACAACACAAGGTCAAAATCACCTTTTGTAAACGACTATCCATCTCTTCAATCTCGATTTCGCGATGCTTCTTAATGTTCACGATTTCTTGCTCAAATATCTGAGTTCGGACAGCAAACTCCTCTGCTTGTCCTTTGACATGGCTTTGCATCTCAATCTTTTCTCTTCCTCCAAACGCCTGCGAAGACTCTCCACATCATGAATGAGACGGTTGATTTCATCTTGCAAGTCCTGCATTGAAGATAGTTGCAATTAAAATATGCATACGGAAAAAATAGATTCGTGCTCATCATAATAATTATTCTTGTCCGGGTAGTACATATATTATAACCATGTATGGTGACCATTAAAATGTTAAAAAGATTTTGCAATTTGCATTAAAATATGTAACTAGTGATTATGTATGCAAAGGGTGGCGTGGTTGTTGATGTGAGTTCTTTTTTGCTAAACGAAATAGGCAAATGAAGATTCATATTATTATCTACTTGTCGGAAAGGTCACAGGACATAATTATAATGCATTTTATCTTCTACACCAGCCTCACACTATTTATAAAAATCTGTTGTAAATAATTATATTTTAATTGCATACATACGCCCATGATTAAGCACACTTACACTTTTCTCGCGAGCTAGCCTCTCCTTGTCATCATGAGCCTTTTGCAGATCCGATGTCAACTTATCAACTTGGGCCTTTGCTTGTGCCAGCTTATTTTGTAAAACTGGCAATTCATTTACTTTCTTGTCATACCTGAAATTATAATACATATAGTCAATCATAATGATTGATGGAATATGGTGACTAAATATAAAGAAAAGGTGTATATTTTCAGAACCGTCAAAAGTTACAAAAACAAACATTTTGCTTGCATTGCAACCGATGCAAAGTTGAAAATATTTAATGTTCATGCCAAAATGGCTCGATAAAACTTACTTATTCCGCATATCATCCACCTCCTTTGTCAGTTTAACATTTGAAAGCTCAAGTCGAGCTTTATCTTTGTCGCTGTCCTCCAATGCCTTACGGATACCTTCAAGTTCACCATCGTAAGTTACTTGTAATCTTGTGAGCGTCTTAATTGTATTTTCCCGTTCTGCTTGAAGCTAGTTTTGAATCAAAGTGCAATCAAGAAGTATATCAGTCAGTAAACGGTAAATTTTGGGGCAAAATATGTCGCGTGCATTTCTACCCGTAATAACTTCATCGCTTCATTCAAAACCGCATATTATTGCATTCAAAACCTCATCCCATTGCAAATAATTAATCTGCAACATATCATCATTATTATACCTCTCTGCTCAACAAATTATTTTCATCCTCAAGCTCTTGTTTCCTTTGCAGAATATTGGCGAGCCGGTTGTTGAGCCCAATCAGAGCATTCTTCTCGTCAATTCTCGACCTCATTGTTGGCGTTTTCGGTCGTTCTACAATAAGAGAGCGAATAAATGATTAGACAATGATGAAAATCACGCAATGTGTAAAATCGGATTCTTTCGTCAAAAATACCAAACAAGAGCAATTGATTCGTAAGCTCCTCATAAATATTCATGTATGGAAATGACTTCACTAAAAATTGATATCAAGATCATGTGCATTTTTTTCCAAGAAAAACCTTGTGCAGCCAACTCTCATTCAAGCAAGATTAGAGACGATTATAAAAACATCCCTTTCCTCATTTAAACTGGATTTATAATCAGACTTAAACTGCCTCTTCGTGCAATTTTGAACACAGTTTATAATATGGATTTAATGCACTACTGCTGCTGCAAACTTGAAACAGGTTTACAAGGGGACCTGCTAGATTTATGATGAATCTTTGTTGCAGTTATTTCATGCAAAAAATGATTGACTTGACTTGAGATGAGACGAACGTGCAGAACATTTTTTCATTTCAACAAAAAAGAATGAGATAGGCGTTCGGTCATTTATCCGCCTGTTTGGCAGCCTCACACTGTTGACTGTATCATCACGGATTTTCTCAATATATTATGCGTCCTACAACCTACAACTATTTGAATCTAAATATTCTTTAGCTTCATAAATGTCAATTTTATTCCTCTAAGAACATCTTTGCATGATAATAATATGTACCTAGGAATGCGGCGGCTGACTGACAGGGTTTTCGGACTCCCGAAAGAAAAAAACATCATGTAATGACAAAATTTCATCTTGTACTTGTCTGTACTACTGAGTATAATTATTGTATTTCCGCAAGAGTTCAGCAAACTCCTCCGGCAATAATGTGATTTATGCCTGGCGATTTAATGAAAAATAAAACCACAAGGTTGAAAACACAAAGATGAAGTTTTTTTTGTACAATATCGTCGCATGACTCTAATAATCTCTTGGTAGTTATCCGAACATAATCTTTCAAAATGAGCTGTTAAAACTAATGTCAAAAATGTTATTCTTGATCCGGTGGACAGCATGACATAAACGTTTGAAAATACAAGAAATATAGTACAATGTTATCAAATTTGAACACGACATTACAGTCAGATTGTAAAATTAAGGGACCTAAGCATGTAATTTCCTCATCAAATGTTTGTTAAAAACAACATTGACTGCATGCAATTTAGCCCACACAATGTTTAACTCAATCTTCCGTTTATGAACATTATGGTTTGTGCAGTGGAATTCGTTGCAAAATATTGTGTGCTCAAATCACTTTCCACTCATTCTGAATCCTATTGTTTGGGCTGATGTAGCTCTTTGTAGTGTGTAACTTATGTAAATTGCATGCTTAAGCAGAATTAGACAGACCTTGAAGTAAACTTGAAGATCTATTTAGAATATTCATCAGCAGCAACACACAATAGCATGTACCTATTACCGTCATAACTTTTTTGTCGTCTGTTTAATAATCTGCAGATAAAGTGATATTTACTTTGGACCCAATTTTATACATGCATCCACCGTAGATGATCTACGTGTGCCCTGGGGTTTAGGAATGTGATGGCTATTCAGAAATGGCTTGACATTAATTAGAAGTGAGGTCCCTAGTGCGTAAAGAGGTAGGGACGCACGTGGACAAAACGAAAACTGTATATGCATGATATATTTTATATATTTTTACTTTGTTCTCATTCATGAAATTATGTATGTATGGGGCAACCCTATACGCAATATATATTCATCTCCATCGGTTAATTTGCAATGCTAAGTAGTAGCTGCTTCACGCACCTCACCACAATGCAGAATCGTTGCAATATTGTTTGTTGACTAAAAAGTGATAAAAAATGAGTTTGCTAGGCATCCCATATACGTAAAGTGGAAGACCGACAGTAATTAAATCTTCTAGTTATCACAACACATTGTGTTTTACGACATCATTCATCATCACACATGCTTAGGCATGCTTAAACCATATATCATTGCAATGTTTTTGTACAAAGTTTGGATGACAATCCTTAAAGAAATGAAGCAATATTATTGCTAATAGCTTTTTGTTTTTAAACTGCGTGATGTCGAAATAATAATTAAGTTTGCGAACATACTATTACTACCTGGAGATGTAGGAGATCCTGATCCGTACCCGTTACTACCGAGGCTTGACGAAGAATCAAATTTCGATCTACTAGAACTAGATTTTGTGGCCATTTTTCACTGCTCAATTCTTCCTTAATGGTTCCGGGATACCAATGCTTGCTGGAGGGGGAACAACACGGGGTTACAAGGATTCAACTCTTCACAATTAAACACTTTCCAACAGTTACATCCACTGGTATTGGCTCAACATGAGAACGCACTCCTGAGAAAAATTTCATGAAACTGTCTCACGAAAGAACACAAAAATGTTTACAGCTTAACTCTGCATTCTCTTCAGCGTTCTTCTGGAGCGATGAGAATTCTGTAGAAATTATCAAGGAAAAATCTTGTCAAACCATGCTATTATTACATAGCTAACTTGTCTACAAGAAACTTTAACAACACAACGCAAACCCAGTTTTTCTCAACAAGTAGTAGGATTGACTTGAAGGTATATGAACGAGGTTTACACATAATATTATGTGGTTACTGCATATTCGTCCTCATGTAACTCATCATAAATTTAATTTACACTCTGCCAACGCCAACTACACCTTTTCCATTCAAATAAACTGCACTATGACTATTCTCACATGAAGATGCAGCAAAGCGTACAAAACTCGTACACGAATGCGTTCAAAGGAATTTTTGCGGAAATAGCTTTTAGAGATCAAAAGGATCAGCCCATCCGTATGTTTAAGCAAATCTAATGGATGCAGATGAACGACCGAAACGGAGTTGTCTGCCCCTCATCTGCCTTGACAAAACTAGTAGTAGAGGTGTAGGAATTTCTTAAATAGTCGGCAGGTACGATTTTGCTCCTGCTCACAAAAAGGGCTTTTAACAAAACAGTAAAAAAAAAATCTGCAAATGGCAAGAAAAAGGAATGGAATGTGATGTGATGATTGTGAATATATGCTATAAAAATGAGAAGAGGACACATACACTTCTTCAGTAACACATGTTACATACTTACACACAAAACGAGTGAAGAGTTGCGTAGTGCTGCTCTTTTGATCGATATTCTTCGCGCAGCACTGCAAAATCATGAACTGACGCGGACCGTCACGAAGCCAAGGCACTTTATTATATTATTATTGAGCTAAAAACTAAAAAAGGTTTGAGGAGAGATTATTATGGAGATGAATGCAAGCATGCAATTGGAGATGAGATGACGATCTCTTGCTCACTCTTCCCTAAAAAGTGAAGAATGGGATGCGAACCCTAAACAACAATAACCCTTGTCGAATAATGCATCTCTCTGTTCTATGCACTAGCTCTGCTCACTAGTAACTAGTCCTTTTGATGGTTGCAGTAAAGCAAAATGTGAGTGCAAAACCAAATGTACACGACGGTGACGATCAGATCACCGTAATCATACTCTTATGCACATACAACTGAAAAAAACGCTACCTACCAAACCTCACGACCAGCGACCACTGCTAACGCCACATTGCATACACTACTTACTGCCAACTGCACTACTACTACTAATATTATGGTTTTTTGGTGATGCCGATTTACCTTTACTATGTTTACGTTACTTGCTTGCTTACCGATTTTCCTAGCTAGCGACAATGTAAGGGTATGAGAGTTGTGACTATGAGCTAACCAGTTTAGCTACATATTACTTCACATGAAGGAAAACGATCACACAATGGCACTGCACAGCATATATTACAATGAACAATAATCCAAAACAGCATAATATATATATGCATAATACGCCTCGATCAACTAGGCACGCACGTAATATGATGGGAACTCGACAGGGAAGAAGACTCGTCGGAGTCAATGTTAGGGTCTATTTTATGACTATGGCCAAATAGAATTTGCTTGCTTTTAGTTATATTATTATCATCTCTAATCTCTCTCTCTCTGTCTACCTGTGCTCGTCTCTATTTAACTTTCTAAGAGTCTTTGTTCCTCAAATGAGATGAGCGAGTATATCTCTCTCAAACCATTTCATCTCTAAATATGATGATGATAACTAGTGATGATGATGAGCTTGAACTTCAACTACTTGTAGTTAGCAAGCCCTGTCATCAAGTATGCATCATCGCGCATGAAAACACAAATACAGGAACAAGTAAAACTGAGAAAATGTTGATTTTATGTGGCAAGTAAATAAATAACCTTGCGAACTTGAATTTTGAAGCACACATTAAAGTCACAAAACAAACTCGGCACTGACTGTCAATCAACTTTGGCGTTGGTGAAGTAGAGTAATTAATTTAGAAATTGAGGGCTACAGTTGTAAAAATGTCTTGCTTCTTGTTAAAAATGCATAAGATATTGGGATGAGCAAGACAATAACAGCAACGCTTCAAAATGATGATCAACTCATAGCAAGGGGAGAAAACAAGCAAACAATTACCTGATAGTGAATGATTACACATAAATAAGTAAGAAAAACAACAACCGTTTTCAAATACGGGCTCATACCAGCAACAAAAGTTGTTCACTCCATCTTATTAACGAGCACCCCAGCTTGCTTGACACTCGAAATAAGAAAGCTTCATCATCAAATTCTACTACAATGATATGTTGGAGATGGTGATAACATTGGCAATAAAAACATGTTGCAAAAATTTTTCTTCCATGTTCCCGATTTACTTTATGTAAAGTTGAATGTGATGTGATACAGAAAACCAGTAGAGCTGAATTAAAATGCACGCTAACCGTACTACAGGTACACGCAACACATCTGATACGAATGTCAAAGGACCCTGGCCTACATCTCTTGATATATTGGGATGATCCTGAGTTTCATACATGATGCTACTAAAACATGCTAGCTTTTTAATATCATTAGCATTTTGTAGTATGCATATAGATTGTAGATGTTGGTGTGGCTTTGGTGGAGTGGAGATGTTACACAATTCTCGTACTGTAACTAACTTCCATTACGTTTTCGTTGGCGTTTTCTCACCTGCTGCATTTCTACCTGTTGTTGCGTTGTTGTGTAGTATGGTGCATGTAAGTGAAACGCATACCGTAAAGGATTATCAGATTAGAAGGAGTTTTGTTAGTAGCAGGTAGAGAAGACAGGAAAAATTACCTTGTGTATCATCATAGTTATCCTAACATACCATACCATGAGGAAAGCATTCTATAAGAAGATTCTCTACACAGCTTTGCCAACTGCCTGGATAGATGCGGCTACACCTGGTTGAGTGACGACGATGAGCCTGCCTGAGCATGTATATAAAAAAAGTTGATGATGACGAAGAAGCAACAGCAGCAACAGTCACATAAGGTTAGTTACGTATGCATACATAACAAAATTAGAAAAATGTTTTCTTCTTGCTGATACCATTCAAAGCGCAACTGTAATAATTATGGCCATCACTCCACGGCTGTGTATGGATATAAGGATGAGCAACAACATTGAGAATGTTGATGTTTAAAAAACTACGCCTGGAGCAAAAATACCTTTCCTGTTGCACAAGCAAAAGTTTTAGTTTTGTTGATTTGTTGAACACCAGCCCAACTGGCTAGCCTTTGCTCAGCTACCTACATCAAAGGTAGTACGTGGTAACAACGCTGACTTCACCTGTGCCACTGCACTACTATATTAGGCTTATAAAAACAACAACAATAATAATAGTAATAATAACTACTATAGTCTTCACACTAAGTAAGCATTCATTTCATATTGTGGGTTCGGATGATGGAATGCGTATACGAAAAATAGAAATGTGCTTGGTGTGATAAGATCAGAAAACAATATGACGCTACACTACCTGTTGCCTGCTACCAGAATACGAGATGGCTATACTCATTACAGGTAAACGTTCAAAACAGCGTGGAGCCAAACTATTGTTCTGGAGTTGCGTGTGATTATTTATGGAATAGATTTTCAAACCTTTCCTAGAACATTTAACCTTCATCAACATACAACTTTGATACTGAAAAGTTTTAGTTAACTTACCAATATGGAAATAATTTATACTGCGATAATTGAACCCCACATTAGATTCCAGAACTATAATAGAAACACTAACTAACATAAATTATTTTGATTTCGGTCTTCCGTGCTAGATCCAATAGCTGTTAAAAACACGATTCCTTAATAGCTAATGAAACAGCTAATCACTAGTCAATCTAAACTGTAGAGTTCCAATAAGCTAATATTCAACCAAACGAATTCTTATATGTATGTATTCCAACCTACTTCCCTAAAAATTTACGCCAAGCAAACGTCGCAAACAACAAAAATAAAACTATGATAATGTCCCCATTATGATTAGAGGATGTTTAATGGCTGTTGTAATATGTAGCAATTCAATTTGAGAATGCATTGTCATTAACACAATAGCTTAATACCAGGAATGTCGAAGAAAGTGTATTACGCATTCATAGAGTCAATGCAATGCTTCTCGTTTCTTGACTGTTATCTAAATTACCTTGAAATGTCCCATTTTATGAGTGTATTCTAATGTAGCTTATGAAATCACGAAATCAATGTGTCTGCTGCTATTCATATTTCAAACCATGTTTTTGTCAAACATTTTGAAACAAACCTTTACATGTTTCTATTGAAGCATTTCGCTTTTAGGGAATATGCATGTAGTATTCTTCGTTATGACATAAATGATCTCATTAATAAATTCCGAGTAAATAGTATCATGAAAAACAATTTTGTTGGTATATGTATTTATGCCGTGTCGCAGTAAGCGATGTGAGATACTAGTCCGTAAAGTTGTGCGTGACATGATTGACTTGAATGAATGCACCATTTATTTATACCTGTTGATGATGTCATGCGTGAAAAGTCAATTGTGACTTAAATGATGCTGTAAAAATATTCAATATTAGCTTTTATTGGTAATTGGTCTAAACCTAAAACATATCATTTCTATAGTCCATCCACCGAAGCAAATAGAATAGAACACAATGAACCCCATTGAAATGAAATATGCGTATGATAAACCGTAGAGATGAATAATAGTAAACGATAAACGATCATCAAATCCGTGATTTTCTAAACATGAACATTTTTTATTAACTATTTAACGGAAACAAATACGCATCAAGGCGCAAACTGGAATGGTATCGAGCTTATGAATACATTATATAGTAAATAGTATTAACCTCCTGTGACGGAACTACATGCAAAATTCAACTTTTTTATATATACAACTCTGAACGAGTGCATGACTCAGGTGTATCACCTCACTCATACATTATATTATATACACACTTACTATAGTATTAAAGTAAATTAAGACACAACTACACTACACATCTACATTATATCAAACATCAATACGTTTCGTGGTATTTATATTACCTTTCATATCAAGTAAATAATCTCGTTCATTGACTTCGGCAATGCAATAAAAACAAACGTCAAACAACTTTGTTTTGACAAATGAGCCGAAATTGTTCCTGAATTGCTAAAATCTCAACTACTTTAACATCATCACACCAAAAGCAAAAACCAATGATTTTGTATAGCTATCTACTTTTTATTTAGAGACACGAAGTTGAAATATCAGCTAGTAGTAGTAGTCGAAGGAAGCATAAGCACATGAAAGCATTAAAAAGTATGCATGCTACATTCATGACCACGACATTTGTGAGTTTTATCTCTGTCTTTGTATGACAGGACTGTCATTGCTGTAAAGCTGAAGGTTAAATTGCAAAACCGGTGGCATGAAGCTGAACACCGAAAAGTGTAGCAATGAGAGAAACTTTAAAGATTTTTGGTCATGATGATGAAGAATTTTTAATGAAATGAATTGAATTTGGGAGCAATTTCGTTTGACTCCTATTAAAGTACAGCTATTCAACTAATACTATTTAAAACACGAAAATACAGGATTGCACAAGAGATAAATTACATTTTACATGACACGACATTATTTTAAAAAGATTAACAATGAATCATAAACTGTTGAACAAGGGGAAAGGGGTAACAAAAAAACGACTGAATACTTTTGATTTGAGAAAACGCAGCATTAATTATTAAATGACTTTTCTGATAGGGCTATTAATCAGTAAAGTCGACAACGACATAGCTCTTCATAACGCCTCCATCCATGGCCTTAATCAAGAGTTCACTTGGTCGACAAACAAGCACTAGCTCAACTTCCTGCCATGCTCTTTGACCCGAGGTGAACTTGAGCTCACAACATTTCTGCACCGATGACTCCGTAACAAACTGCAAGTCAAAACGTTCAATTATCAAATTTGACAGGAGAGGGATTAGAAACACCTCTGTACAAAATGGATTGCATTTTAATTAGCTCATTAAAGCATCAAGGTAATAATTAACTTGATACATTTGGGACGGTCAGTACCGGATTGAGGCTGAGCTTCAGCAAACAATCACTTTGATCATCGATTTAAATAATTTTTAGTACCCATGCAATAATATGCAAATGCTACTGCACTGTGCACCAACCACAAAAATATATTTTAGTTACCTTAGGCTCATCAGGAGACTTAAATAGTGGCAAGACAAGAAGGCTCTGGCCTGGCTGTGCTCCAACATAGGAACGCTTAATGATTACTCGATTCAACTCTAGTTCTTGGTCTGCTTTGATTAGAGAATCCCATACATCAGCACACCAGGATTTCCCATCTCGCATGACTCGTTTTTCTGTCAAAAAAATTTGAACAACAACATTTGTCATCCCTTTATTTCAATAATCATTTTTATTTGCGTACTATCGTGCGCTCTAAATGTCAAGTCATAAAAAAGTTTCATGTCATGTAATTCGTCAAAGAAAACGTGATGGCATAGCTGTAAACTTGAGTGCGAGTAGTTGCATTTTGCACCAAATACTTTTCCAGACACGAAAAGATCTACTTTCTCACCTTCAGGATGAATCTCATCTGAAAAGGGTGTCATAACGCCAACTCCAATACTGAACCGTGATCTAATGACGAGACGGGGTGCGAGATTTGTTACAGATATGGTTGACCCTTGCAAAACGGCAGCATTATATTCCTGAAACAATAAAAATGTTTAGTTGGTTCGCATCAAGTTTTTTATCGTGTCAATCATTGCTACATAACATCTGTTGTCGACGACCCATCGCAGCACACATCTCAGGCACAGACTGTGCTCAACATCGTTGATGACGAGATATTAAACTTGATAAAGTGTATTTACACTGTGTAAAAGGTAGTAAAATCAAAAATCTCAATAGGTGCTTTTATTGTGAAACTGCTTTTTTTGTATGAGCGGTTCAAGTTTTCTCTCTTTTCTAATCTCATATTTGTTGTTTTCACCTTTGGCACATGAAGAGTCGCACCAAAACCCTTTGCTGTTGCAGTAATAGCATCTACATAAAATTTGGCTCCTGCCCGACCGCCTGTAAGGACCAAGTGCTCAAATTTATGCTTCTTCATCGACGTCACCACTTTGTCGTTCACGTAGTCAAGAAGGGGTTGCAGAAATCTCTGCATTTTCCAATGTGGAATTCCTATTGCCCCAGTTTTACTCCAAACCATATCCGAAGATTCTAACGCATCTTCAACCTGCAACATGGGGAAAGTATGATAATGTAAACTTTATGCTGTGAAAATTGAATGTTTTATTCCAAATAAATCTCAAATTTAATGTCATTATCATACCTCCATGCTCGTAAATCGTCTAAAGTGATCTACAAAACTTGAAGGTACAAATACGTAATAATTTTGTCTGGATAGCGGGTCGTAGCGATTTTTGGCATGTTCGAATTCAGTCATCAATTTAAGCCAGCCGGCCTTGTACTTATTTTGGTAGTTAAAAATATAGTTTGGTGTGAACACCGTTGATAGCTCTGCTTCAAATAGGGATTCTGGACCTGCAAAAATACAATTCATGTACATATATTTCAACTGTGGTGACCAAAGTCTTTTCACTTTTTATTGTGAGATTAGCATACTGTCTATTAGAGGATCGCTCCGTGGCAGTAGGAGTTGTCGCAGTTTCCCCTCTGTGGCTTGGTAACCACTAAAGTGGAGGTAGGATGCTCCACAGTCAACTGATAGGTAGGACATTTCTGTTGATGGGGTAAGCAGACATTATTAGTTAATATTAGGACGTAGGAGTCTTCAAATTTGTAGCATTGACAATTTCTGTGGTAGATTTGTGCATGTAACAAACCTTTGGCATTTGATTCCTTGTTTATCTTGGACTTCAAGGTATGGAGTGCATAAAGACCACTGGCAATTGAATCTTCAATTAACGCAATTGAATCAGACTCTTTGAGAAATCCAGACTGTAAATGACATAATATTGAAGAGGTTAAAACGTGATTTTCCAATCACAAAGCCAAATGATATTTCGTGTATTCTCCAAATTCATAATCATCATCATCAACCATTCTTTTCATTCTTTTCACTTGTGTAATGTAAACGCATTATGAGGTTGAAAAAGCTGCACAGATCGTTTTCAAATTTATGCTTGTAATAAATTTTAAACTCTAATTTGTAAATACGAACAGATGCTTATACCGGATACGAGTTATCTCAATATGAAGAAGATCGTTACAAGAAAATGAGTAAGCATTTATGAATGCTTTAGCTAATCATCTCACCTCTAATGCAGCTTCACGCACAAGCTGTCTCGCTCTCTGATCAAATGTTGATGGGATGGCAATAAGTGTAACCGTTGAACCTTGTGGGGCTCCTGAAAATGCATGGAAAATGTTCATGAAACTTTGTAAAGGCAAACTGGTAAACATCATCCTATTTAAATTTAGAATGTAGGACAAAACGCAAGAAGCATAATTTGACTCTTTTTAATTCAAGACACATCCTGGTTATTGTTAACTGATGATAATAATGCGCCACTATCCCGACTTCTTTAGTGACTTTATTTTGTAAAGATTATTTTTTCTAGAAAATTACCTCTCCTTCTTTGACTAATCTGTTCCATTGCTTGTCGTGCATAATGTCTAATGGCTGACTTCATCATGAATATTAAATCGTCATCACTGGCCTTTGAGTCAAGTGTGTAAGGAAAACTTTTTGCTTCATGAAAATGTTCTCGCCACCTCCACGACAGTTGCCCATGTGCATCATCAGTTAGGTATTTGTCAAGAGCTTGGAAACCAAATCCAGGTCGAATAGAATCTGCACTCTCCCCATCTTCATCGCCATCAAGGTATAAATCATCAAACATGACCCATGATGGGGCTTTGTGCGAAGCAGGACATGATGAAACTAAAGAAAATACGGTTTTTTGTAAATGAAAGATTCTAATGTAATAATTATTCAGTATCCAACCATTTGAATCAATATAATACCTCCGTCAACATTTCCAATACGAACAAATTCCGATTCCTCTCTGATCCAGTAAGCGTATCCACTTCCTCGACTACCCAAATCTAAAGCTATTACGCAAGAAGGAAGCTCATCCCTGGGGTGCAATTTCTTGTCCCGATTAACCTATAAGCAAAACCATGCAAAAATGAGTTTCGTCTTTTTGTTAAATGTTTTTAAATTAGTTTCCTCTGGCTGACAGCTACGATGAGACGGATGCGAAAATGTTTGCAATTTAGCACTTATATATGAGTTTATTACTTTACATTATGTTTCATCTTAAAACAAGATGTAAAACTTTTATAACCCTTTTTCTTCATCATATAAAAATTTGCAGTTACTATTTACTTTTTGCTCATTTTAAGCCAGCAGCACTTGTATTAAAACTGCTGGTTCATACAATACTTTTGATGAAAAAACAACAACCTGTTCGTCTTGAGTGGATAATTAAATGAAAAATGAACAATTCATTTTAGCATGTCATCAAGACATCATCACATACGTATTAAAGCGTCCACGTCACAAATGTGACAATGACTATTCAAGTACCACCTCTGGCAATATAAGTTTTTACAAGTGTTTTTACCATTTAGTAGACAAGCTGCGTAATAGCACACATTTGAAAGCGGGGATGCCATTTGTTTACAATTTCATGTGTAAAAGACACAAAAAGTACTACACATAAGATTTGATTATGTACCCATCATTATTGCCATCTTTATGAGAAATGGTTATTACAACATTTATTTTGCATATCACACAATGTCTATAGTTCTTTCCTAAGCAAACTGAGATTTTCCAGGTAGCCTTGAAATTCGGTGTATGTATGAAATGAAAACGGTAGCGTATATATGTGTTTTACACAATTGACAATGATGTCCTTTCTTTTAAGGTGATGATAACAAACAGGTACATAACAGTTTTGAAGATGATTCTTTGCTAGTATAATTGTATTTGTATGTATAACATGAATGCATGAATAAAAGCAAGTTGCCTTTTATTGTGTTATTTTGTGTAAAAAAATCTAGGACAAAAAATAAAATCTTTTGAATTTGTGTGCTTGCATCACTCAGAGTATGGTGCACCATAAAAAAGATAATTGACAGGCATAAGGCCACTTAAACCGCTATGTCAGAATTGATTCTGAAATTATGAAGTGGATTTTAAGAAAAATGGTGCAGACTTGACTGATCCTTCAAGATAGTATAATATGTTATCTAATTTTAAATCGCGTTTTTCGTACAGTGAGTGAGGTACATAATTTATATCAGACAGATTGGCATTCACGCACGACCTGTACATACATTTTTTGATGGAATCGATCATGTTAGATGCAGGTTGACAAACATGGTAAACAGCAAAGAAACCAGCCATCATCAGACCAACCTCGTTGACAAACCAGCCACCGATGCAAATTCATTTGCAGCGCATGAACACATTGTTACATTTTTAAAGTGAAAATACTGCTGTACCTTCACATTAGCCACAGAAATGTATTCGATTGAATTCTCTCGCTCTTCGTCTTGTTCAATACTGCTACTGTCCTCGTCAAAGTTAATGACTGCTTCAACAACATCCGGAACAGGTATTGATATCTTGTCCTGCTGTAGCATGTCTTCACAGAAACCCCTGAGAGACGCTCGGGTTGAAGATCTATTCCTGTAGTCATAAAAGAACTGAGGTTACATCTATTCTTACTTTACTCTCTTGTTAATCCCAAGTGTTTATGGCTAAATATAAACCCACGAACATGGGACTTAATTTGTGTGCATATAGTAAATACAATGCAAAATCTGGGTGGTAAAAGGAATAAAGCATTGTAACACGGCACTTGCATGAAAACTTGTTTAAGTCATAAAAACCTTTTACGGTAGCCTTAATGACAACTTAATTTTGCATTAATAATAATAATGATTTATTGAGGACCATATTTTTAAAGAAATTACCATTCAGAATCATTCTTCGATGTCGTAGAGGCAATGGACTCGCTGTAGTGGTCATCATTTAAGTTGTTGTTGTTCTTGCTTATGCTGTCAACATTGTTAAGTCCGAATCCTAATACATGGCGATTCACCGCTTGAACAGGCACTTGAACAGATGCCGTACCATTATCTGTAAAATGTAAAATAACTGTCATTACCTGGGAAGTGGGATTCAGGTCAAATTAATTGACAATGAAATGAAAAAGTTATAGAATGTTGATGTTTTTATGCTAGTAAACTAAACTCAAAATAAACATTTGTCAAACGCGTTGACTCATTAACAATTAGGTTCATTGAGCTTGAAGGAAAAACGCACATCTGTAAAGAAAATCATTATGAGTTTAGCCGTCTCACTCGATTTCGAAAGTAATAATTTTCAACATCACTTTTAGTAATGCAGTCAGCAAGACTTCAAATGAACGCATAAAAGCATCTCCAACTGTCATGTAACATAAACAAATCCCCATCAACACAGCCGAAATGTTAGCTCGGAAATGATTTTCATGTGTGAAATTTGACTGAAGCTTCTTCCACTTTCAGACTCAAAGAAAAGTGGGATGATTGACACTTTACGCTATAAAAGTGATGTATGTAGTGAAATGATTCATTAATTTCAATTTCATGGTTAAAATTCGCCTTTGCAATTTCGAATCTTGTATTCTGACATATGCACACGGCTTTCTTCGTAATAAAGTGGTACACACATGGGAAGCCGATTAATTTGAGTGACTTGCACCTCACTTGCACTCGCAACACTTGCAACTTTTATCATTTGGATCAAATTTTGCAAATCAAAAAGTTGGCTCTCATGGCTAATTGATTAAATTAAGCATAGGTGGTAATACATTGTGAACACGTACGTAGAATCTCAGTATTCAAGATTTATAGATGCATGCGTCGCAAAATTCACTTTTCGTGCAAAGATTCATTTTGCTTTTCATGCATAGCCGTGCTTCAAATGAAAATCTTTCCATTCCCGTGCTCCCCATACATAACATTCAAATGAGACCACGCTTTTCAAATCACTCGGACAATTAGTCATGAATGAGTTTTAGTTTTGCTTTACTTTTAAGAGTATCGTGATTTAATTTACAAACTGAATGCCCATGCATAATATGTTTATGTTGCATGAAACAATGTAGAGAGAGCAATGAATAGTATTGAACACAAAAAGTTATTTTCCCTACATTGCGTGAACTCGCATTCAATTAAATCTGTGAAATATAAATTAACTGTATGCAAGCTTTTTTTTATAAAAAAAGACTCACGACCGAAGACGCCGGCACTGTGCCTAAAACATGATGATTATAGGAAGCAAATTATTTTCACTACCTATCATTATTTACATAAGGCCAATTTAAGAACAACATTCAAAATCAAAAGCATCTTTTTGCTCGCAAAATATTATGAGCACTTAAAATCGATTTAAACGGCAATTTAAGTGGTTGTAACTTTTGGTGATTTTGTAACATCCGTAAACTATTAATGATAACACTGATCCCATACACATGCATGGAAAAAAAAGGTTTTACCCATCAAAGTAAACGGAACAATAATAAAATCGCATTGGAAATCTATTAAATATAGCTAATTATTTGCAAAGGAACATTATAAAATGCGTACCGTATTTTCCGACTCCATTAAAATCCGAAGACCGTTCTTCAAGAGCGGAGGTCATTATTTCTGGTCCTTCAATACCGCTATCATGATTACCATTGTAAATGTTACTGTGCTTTAAATCATGATTGCTGTGTCCATTCAGATTTTCATGGGAGTGAATTTTACTCCGTGTCCGACCAAAAGAGTTCATATTATTTTTATCGTTTGCACTGTGCTCATCTGGCGTAACAAGAGTCGGGCACAATGGCTGGCTTACACACTCATCCAACTCTTTGTTCGCGTCTTTATTTGTTGTTGCTGGCTCCTCTTCGTCTGGCTTACTATTATCACTTTCAACAGAACTAGATGAAATTTGCTTGGAAATGGGTTTCTTTAGCGAGAGGAGTTGGTCTGGGTTTAGTTTTTCAAAGCTTCGTTTCCGAATAACGGGAGTCACTTCACAGTTTAATGTGTCATTGGCACTGCCACCTTCATCACCACTAACACTAGCAACATTCCCATTGACTATGTCCACTTTGGGCAACAAATGTTGCACAATTTGCTGTGGCATTGAGCGATCTTGCTCATGAGATGTGGTAGAGTATGACAAGGACTCAGCTCGACTGCTTTCATCATGACTTGTTGATTGCTCATTTTCATCTTTGTCATATTCTAAGCTAGGAATGTGTGTCTCTTTTAGCTCCGTTGGAGAAACTCGGTCACAATTATCATCAGTAATGGATGTCGTCGTATCTTTTGAATGATCTTTCTTGATCAGATTGTCATCATAATGTGGAGTTGTCGCCCTTTCATCTGCGACTTTGTCAGATTGCTGCTCCCCAGACTCAGATTGTGTTTGGGAATGATTTGGCACTGCATAAATGTTTTCAGATGTAATGGACGGTTTAGAACGCCGCCTTGGAGCAGGTTTCACTGTAATACTTGAGTCCTTTTCGGTTTCATCTAATGAAGTTACAATTATTTCTGAGGGATTGTCATACTGACTTTCCTCTTCTGAAACTTGTGTTACCAGTGAAGGTTCCTTAACATCTCCATGCACATCATCTGTGGAGAAACCACTGTCAGAATGGGTTCGTATGATTTTGTCAGTGTTGCTTCTTCCAAAGCGACCAAATCTTTTAAGACTTTCCTTGAGCCTAGCTACTTTCCCTGGACTCCCGTCTGCTTTGGTTGCGGATGCTTTATTTGTAGGATCAATATCCCCCACTGAATGTCGCTTTCCTTTGTTCGCTGACCCGTTACTCAAGCTACTCTCTAGTTTCTGTATTAACTCCACAGACCCAAATTTCTCAAGCTTGTATCTCTCTCCTCCTGGTATGGACTTGGTGCTGTTAGATTTGCTGTCGTTGACATTCCCCTGTTTTCTAATCACTTCCACAAGAACCACATTGGAAGGAGTGGAGTTGTCACCGAGCTTAAATGGATCTAATCTCCCACGAGTATGAATGTCTGTCAAGGAACTGTAAATGTGATCATGTGGCGTGTTTGCGGTTGGCGGAGGTGAAGGTGAATAACTAGTGTTGCCACTGTTGTTGCTCGGAGGATATCCTAGACTACTACGACTTCTGTCACTCTGACTGTCATCGTCAACGCTCAAAGCGATGCCACTGGCAGAACGTCGGTGAACTAAATTGGTTGACGGATGTGTTGCGACTACTTCAGCAGCTTTTAAGTTATTTCGGAGCAGAGCAAAATTTCCATTGTTAGAGCCGTTGTTGATGGGGCTACCAGCAGTGGTATTGTTGCTGTGGCCAAATTTGTACAAGGGGTTAAAAAAGGGTTGATGCTCTTCATCTACTTCTTCTTCGTCTAAGTGTATCCTTTGTAGGGAGCTGCGTCTGTGGTGGTGAGGAGTCTCCTCGTTCCCTCCTATTTCGTAGCTTTCTTCTTCATCATAGTAATCACCCTCTTCCTCTTCTTCTGAGACTCCTGCTGCAGCTCTTTTTCCAACACTCTTAGACTTTTTGTTGCGGTATATAAGGCTGGGACTTGAACCATAAGACTTTAAACTTCCACTTGCTCGTTTGCTGCTACCGGCAGAGTGGCGAGAAGAAGGATGGGTGGTGTTGCTGCTACTACTACTTTTATTCCACCTGTGAATTAAGACAAGAAAAACAAACAATGACTATATGAATCTTATAAGAAACACACAAAATGCGACATACAAAATAATTTGAATGAGTTTTTGAATGGAATAATGAAATATATATATCGGGTATATGAATCTTAAAAGCAGGCAGGAACCATTCAACAAAAAAATAAAGCCAGAACACACAAACGAACAATCATTATCATCAAAAACTGCATAACAAAACGAACATTGCGTTGAACATGTTGTTTGAGTAGAAAAAGAAAACATAAACTGCATATCATCATCATGCCATCCCCCGTCATTCATTTTTAAGCCACAGGAAGAGAACCAACTGCACGAAAAAACTCTGCGAAGGGAAGGGAACGGTGCACAGGTGTACTTAATACATGCATAATACATGTTTAGAAAAACTAACTTGAGAAAAGCTCCTTGTCACAAACACCTTCAAGAAGAAAAATATATAGCTCTTTTCTATTTATACGCTCTTCCATCATGTAGACATCCTATATATTGATCTCACAAAACTTGTCTACCGTTTCACTGGTGCATAAGCTTCGTTTCATGCATCAGGGATTTTTCATTTCCATATCATTACTATCATCATCCTCACTAAAATCGCATTGGGAATGAGGCTAGATCGAAATTTGTAGTTTGAAGGTATACAAATAAGCAAATTTAGTAGCTTGTGAAAAGATATGAGTTTTGTCAAGCGACGAGTTAGTTGTATCTTATTGCGTATTTTTTAAATTGCAATTTAAATCAGAAAGCTATATTGGAAAAGTTGTCCTGAAGTGAGATCCCTTTCAATCTTTGAGCTCATATGAGATACATGTATATTATGTACGGTGTGTATTGTAATATGTAGAATACCTTTAACTACAACTGTCATCTTCATTTCGTTTCTCTTCCAAACATTTCATGGGTGTTTGATGGCTATATAATATGTATGAGTAGTGGCAACGTATTATTCAGAGTGGTACTAAAATTCATATGTTCATTGTTGAAGATTTAAGCATTTCATTGTGTTGCAAATTTACTGGGTCCACGGATATTAATAAACCAATCAACACATGCGAATCAAATTTATTCTACTAGTTTATGTACCTTGTGCTCAAAGAATACGGAATCATTACATGCTTGATGCTACACATAATGAAATGAAATGTTTATAATGATCAAGTTACTGCGCACGTTTCAGGAAGAGAGTGATGATAAGTTGTAGATTTGTTGATTCTATCTACTAAATTTTTGTGTTCTATTTATGAGCAATTAGGCGATCTACTACAATCTAAACTAAAAAGCAATTTCAGGATATGTGGAGTACAATAGGACAGTGATAAATTTATACCACTCATTAACATCGTTTATTAGTTAGGACAGAGCAGATCCAAGCAGGAAGCCCGGTTTATTGCATTTCCTATGATGAAGTCAGACTGGTATGAGAATGAGAGGGTGTGACTGGTAAATAAATTAGTGGTGATTTTACAATGATACTTTTTTCTACTGATCAAAACAGTTTTTACGTACGTGGGCCAAGCTCAAATCCAAACTGAAATTATGTTTTCCCAACCTGCACCCTCTCGTGATGATTTTATATGCCTTGTAAGCGCTTACAAATGTAAACATTAAATTAGTATAAGTTGTCAATAGATAATTGCATATTATAGACTACACAAATCATTATGTACGTTTGTTTGCAAGAGAACATAAATCATAATGAATAGGTCGAACGAAAAGATCTGCATTGATAAGTATGCCTCAGTTTCAGTGTACCTTGACATTCTAGAATAACTTTAAATGTGAATTTAACACTAAAACTCTATGTAGTATGATTCTGATAAGATATAATGCTGCAGAACGGCGAGATTAGTAAATGTACTAAATTTGGAGTCTCTCTGCGTAACACACTTTGGGTGTCCTGATGGTTTCCGATTGTAGATTTTCCTATTTTACCTTCTCTTAATCTTCAAAAATTATAACCTGTTATTAACGGCTATTAAAAACTATGTTATGTTATATGCAGAGTGGTATGTTTAGATGGCCAAGCTCAGCAAGGAATGAATGATGAAATGAGAAATCATTCAAGATGATCGAATCTGATTGCGAAACAAGAGTATAAGCACGAAAAACCACAATTTACAATTAGCAAAAAAAGTATGAATCCAAAGTGTTTATGTGCTTGCGGTATCACCAACTGCCTTTCTAAGAGATGAGCCTCATGTGATAGTAGCAACAAAAAAACCAACCACAAGAAGGTACGCTTGAGATAAATCGATCGATAGCCTAATGGTTATGATCTGGTGTAATCAGTCTTCAAATCTTTGTCATCAATATGCTAATCCAGCCTTCATCAATTTCGTCTCAACCAAAACCCATTCCGTCTAACCTTCAAGCTTGTATGATATATATCTTATCAATCACAAACTTTTCTATAATGCTTCTATATAGACATTGCCAGTTCATAAATGCTTTGGAGGGGGAGGATACTGCAATCATCATCAAATATGTTGTATCATTATCAGACGCTTCAAGATCAACAAAATGAAATGAAAACGAGAAATCATAAAAATCAGAGGTGGGTGGAAATTAACAAAGGAGGTTTATGGTATCTGGATGAGTGACGTGACCTGGCATAATATGCATCTTTCATTTTTCATTCTGCGTCATTACCAATAGTTTTATGATTTTATGCATAACTTCACTTGTTCAGTCATATTATTATTGTCTTTCAATTGTTAAGCTAAGGGATGTCCTTCTAGTACACTTAACAATCGCATATTTCTGCCATTAAGTTTGACCTTAATTGAAAGTGAGAGATAGTCTGGAAACAAATTCATGGCTGTGGTAGCAGTAATTAGGCGAAATTAATGACAAAAAGGTAGAATTTAAGTTGAAATGAATAAGACTGAAACCAATAATTGATTCCCAGCAATCACCTCAATTTCTTTCGTGCTCTACTGGTCAGGTAAAAGGTTAGTCACGTAAACCGCTGCGGTTTGTGGTGATTTTACCCAAGAACGCGCTTAATCTAGAATTATTTGCAAGGAGCTTTGATTTGAGCATTCCCATCGCACACTGACTTACTTTTGAAGCCACCAAACGCAAACAAAAACAAGCAGACTATCAGGAAGGGATGAGTAATGATGACAAACAGCATGGATGAAGTACAAATGTGTGTACCTTATGTCAGTTCAGCATGCGTAAATAACACCTTGTTTTTAACAGTTTTGGATTAAGGGAAGGATTTTTATGTACTTTTGTATCATCTTCCTCAAATAGGAGACTGCATAAGCTGTTCAAACGAGCGTTACGATTAGTTCAACTTAATAAACCTTAAAATTGTTTACGTAGCTTACTCATTAAAACAAAACACTCATGATCATATTAGCAACGCGTACTTCTTCACGCTTGGAACTGGGTAAAATGTTCCGCTTAGAACCAGACAATAAAAGCAATTTGTTTCAAGTCTGTTAAAAACTATTTATTAAAAAGCCGGGACTTACTTAGGCAGCCTCGTGTGATCGTAAACAAGCATATATTTCGTCATAGTCATGATGAATGATTATAAGTGAATGCTTAACTCCTAAATGCAGTTAATAGGTAAATAGGTATATATTTCATGCGTACGGATGAGAAAGAAATAAACAGCTTTTTATGATTAGATATACAGCAATTCAAACTTTCAACAGATTGCAGACATCCTCATCTATATATGATGAGTAAAATGCTGCAAGTACCAAGTTGTGCTGATGATTCTATGAACTGTTTGTGTGTGCAATTGGTATCCTTATTTACTTTTTGATCATCAAAAAAGTTCCACTTCCTAAAATACAACTTGTGAAAGGAAAAAGGTAAATAAAGCATAAAGCGGAAAAGATTACCTCTCTCCTGTTTATACTCTTGCAAAAACAAACCCCAATAATAATACCTATCTTATATGATGTGCTTGTTGCAATAATTTCAGTGATGGACGAATTTACAAGATCTACCTATGTAAAAATAATATGTGCCTTGTATTCTTGGAAAAGAATGGGATGTAGTCAGCAACTTCCCCCACATTCATAGTTTACGGTAAGAGTAGGTAGGTACACAAGCAAACAACGCAAAAAGGTTAAACATTTTTGAATTATTAAGAAGAATGAATCACATTACCTTGACTTCACCTCTGCAATCCAACTGTTACGAACAGTCCGTTTTGGAATGGTGGCTGCCAATTCCGGGCCAAGATTACGATATCTGCCATTGACCGGGGAAGCCGGTGGTGTGTACTCGAGGGATGAGGCGTCAGGATTATCTGCGTATAACGTTGATATGTGTTAAAAATGAGTATTATCTTCATTACATGTACTGTTTTAAATTACTTTCGGTAACATGTAGACCAATTATCAGCGTGCTTTCTCAGATAATTACGATTTTTTACCGTAATCTCTAAACATTTTTATACTGACTGCTCTTTCGATTCGCTACATAAAATTTGCTTGTTCGTTGCGTACAAGTTTTTATAGCAAGAGCTTTACAAGCACTGCGTAAGTACTATATAAAAATTCAATAAGAAAAACTTGTGTAATTTACGTACTTATCATGGTGTCCCGCATGAGATGCACCGATGGGATGTGAAATATGAAGGAACTCAGAACGAGTGTACAATTTTATGAGAGGCACTTTGTTCGTGAGCTTATGATCATTCAATGACAATTTCAATTAAAAATTTCACTATGATGAGACTACTTATAAAACGCTACTGATGAAAATGACATGAAAAACGTAATAAAATAAAAGCTTGTATTCAAATCAAGTTATCCAAATAATACGAAGAAAACTTTTCTTTTTGAATCTCTCATTGTAGCTATATATTTATTTACATCTTGTACAAATCTTGACAAGATGTTTTACATTGTAATTCAAACTATCTGTTCAATGGTTGCAATGAAACTGATCAATAGGCGTTACAAATCTTGTGAACAGTATTTTTCATCCCTATTTCAAATTGCAATTGGATCTTCTTTTTTGCAGACATGCGTTATGGAGTGGTAGCAAATGTATAATGTAGTAAATAGCCATAAAACTAATATATATTTCTCTCCCAATTCATTGAGACGTGATGGGGAACAAACCAAACACACATTTATTTTCTATTTCTAAAACATATTTCAATATCACCTAAACATAGGAGGCATCACGAGATGCGTGCTTTAGAACTAAATTACAGAAAATTGCAGGGATAAAAAAAATCCCTCCATTGTAGGTCAGCATAGTACCAGCAACTGGTTACGTTTTTTGATGCACTGAACAAGACGCGTATATAGTAGGAGATTATAACAACTCTTTCAAATTTCTAAAACATAAAGTGCGAAATATTCATCATTTTCAGTGACTATACGTACGTTTTATGTATTGGTAGAAGTGTTGAGTATATAACATGAATCCATGGTCTACTTCATTTACCTAACTACACGAAGGCAGATGATAAAGGATTGTAGCATCTTCAGAGTTTTCAGTGAAATATATAAAAAAAATCCGTTCTGGTATAAAACTATAATAGTTTATGAGTAAGCTATGGTTATGATGATGATATGATGAGGTTTATTGTGAACAAGGGAATATTGCTTTGAAATTGCAATTTTCACGTGACATGAGTGAGTGTGTGTATTATGCACATTAGGAAACAAAGTTGGTTTGAGACACGTCTCCATATACTTTAGACGAGCGCATACATCACGTATGCTTTTACTTTGCTATTGTGCCTTCAGAGATTATTATATTGCTCCACAAATCAAGTCAGTGACAAAATAAAAGTTTCAAGTAAACAAAGAAGTTTTAGAGACACCTTAACCAGAAGGACTGTAGACGCTCACATAACATGAATGACAAACTAGTGGATCTATACAATGAGCACGGAGTAGGAGCACTTTAATGTACAAACAATAAGCGAAAACCAAAATTCTCATTAAGTTTTTGCATACGACGCGAACCATTTTACCTCAACACATTTTTTACAATTTTGAAAGTAATCTCAACAATCTGTCACAGTCCCACAATAGGACAATTATGTGACAAATACTTTTTGGAAGATGAATAAAACGTTGATGATAATGATGATTATGCATTGTGTCAACAAGTGAAATTAGACTGTCAACAGTTTTATGGTCCAACTTTCGAGACTGAAAATTTATGAGCTACTACTACCTGTTGTAGGAGATAATGAGGAGTTCCTGCCATGTTTTATGCTCTAGTCATTTTCCTGTAATTAATACAGGGGCTAGGCATATTTTGGTAAGACGATGACGCAAGTATGGTCAGTGTCGTCAATCTATCTGTGTTACGTTCCTGGAGTAGAATTAACCTGTAGACTGAATCTGATTTTCTCATGCATAATTAAATTGTCACTCGAAGCCATTACTACATCTTCACTTCAAGTTTCTATACATGCGGACTAACATTTAGTATCTCAGAAGACAACCATTAAAATCTCAAACTTTGATTGCAGTTTTGTGAACTATAAATGCAAATAATTGCTGGTTTTCCTCCCCAAAATAATTCGTCCTGCGTTCTTCATTGTTGTGTATTAAAATCATTCTTGATTTCGTCCAAGCTACAGGGAGGTTTCTGAATGTAGTGGTGCCACACGTCATAATTTGGTGGTATACTCTTATACATTTATATTTTGGCGACTTTTGTACCTTATTGACGATAATGGAGCCGCTCGCTCTGCAGAGAATTTAGGGATGGCTAAATCACACAGGTAAATGGGAGTTGAAAGTGTTTTATGTATCATACATTAAATTACCATTCAGCTGTGCATACGCATTATACGTGTATCACAGTACTACATCAATAAGCCATGCTACAAAATGCAATGGAAATACCTGCCAAGGAATTTGCACTTGCTGTTAAGTCTGAATGACATAACGCATGCAACGCCCAACTAAATAGCTTTGGCAAGTCAGTTTACAATCCACGCAGAAGTCAATCATCCTTTGGGTAATAATTAGGCCTTTGTACACCACGCGCGGCATTCTACATTAAATGTTGCATGGAATATATGTTATTAACACGCCCGTCATTGGACAACTCTCTGAACCATAGAGCACACCTTGCATTTTACTAAAAGAAAGGTCTTCAGATGGTGGAAACAACCGTGTAGAAATGTAGAATTGCGAAATCAAATTTTTACAAGTCTATTATTAATTCGTGTGTGTATGACTGATCTCTATCGTTCCCCGATCTGATCTCGACATGTCATTCCTCATAATAGCAGTATTGTTCACTTTTGACTGTAGGTTTGTGCATGAGCCATGATGAAATGGGTTTAAATTGAACCCAATTGTTATTCGAAATGACATGCACTTTCTTTGTTTTTATTAACCTGTGAGCTTGTGTTCCGAAATAAATACAAAGGCGCACATCTTTCATAACCTAGTAGTCAGCTAGTCAGCATCAATGTAAAATGTAAATATGAATGCTTGTGGGTGACTTGTCAATTCCGGATAGACATACCTGGACTCTCGGCGGAATCAGGTCTGCTGGAAGAACTTTCTTTGTCCAAAGAATTTACAGGCTGCAAGGGTAAATGCATGGATGACGCTTTGGGTAAATTCATTGTAAATCCTGCATAGTTTGCTCCGGCTCCAGAATAGCTGTGCCTATTGGTGCCAGCACTTGCATAACATCTTTGAAGCGGAGGTTTTCTGTAAATTATCCCATCACTGGCTTTCCCACATGACTCTAAGGGATGATTTCCATCTCTCTGAAATTCTCTATATTGACTGGCGCTACTGGCACTTCGGGGGTGCTCTACGACATGCAATCTTGGACTTGCCTCTTCCTTTGCTTCCTCTGTCACAAAGCGTCCATGATGATCAGGTACATATATTGCACGATCATCATCAGGAGGAGCTATCGCTCTGATTTTTGGCGGACCATCGGACCAACTTCGAAGGACCACGAGGGACAATTTGCCACTAGCATTCATTTGGACAAGATTCTGAAAGCACTGAGGCGGAACAAAAAAACTCAGACAACAGGAAAACTCCTCCTGGTATCCTTGAATGTGTCAACACGCGATTCACAAATTAGTGCGATAACTCAAGTTGTGCATAGTAATTCCATCAAATTTGTTAGAACTGGCTTCATTTTCCTTCCCTTCCAATATAGCACGGTATTGAACTTGACAATAACAACAAGATTAGCACTCTCTCTGGGATTCAATTTGTAGGATGCTATATCACAATGAGTTAGTGACACAAACGACACAATTTTCCTTTCCTTCACCACACACGCTGTGCCACAAAACGGTCAACTTGCACTGATTCGTTCACAATTTTTTCTCCTCTCTCCTCCTCTCACACTAGCATGAATGAATCAAGCAAAAGTACGAAAATATGTGTGCTCAAATCAAATCCAATAATTACGGTCCCAACATTAAAACGACCACAAAAAGAGCCGGCCTAATCAGGAACTAATTTCTTGCGTGATATATTTGTATCTTTTAGAGTTCCTAACTGAATCACATTTCGTCTATCATCACACAAATTGTAGCACATGTACGCAAACTGATGGAATCAGCAGAACTCACTCGTAAAACTGTAAGAAAAAGACCCTGAATTTGATTTACTCCTTCGTGGCAAGCATGAGCATATCAAGTCAGCTAGAGGAGCTTGGGATTAGTACAAATGAACGTTACTCATGAAAACAGCATAAACTACATACACTGAAGCAAGCAGCAATGCACCAAAACATTACGCATAAAATGTATCTGTACTGCTCAAACTTATCAGTCATGTCATATAGCTTAACGAGCATGGGCAGAGTGAACATGAAAAAAGAATATGTGTACAGCTATCAATTCACTACGTTAACTCACCTTAGCACACATAACAATAAAAAAGTAGTAATATGAAAAAAAATATTAATTTTTATCTTTCATACAGAACCATTGTGTTGTGATACAACTGAAGGGGTTTCCTCTCTCTCTACACTTGTTGCATCTGTAAAAGTGCAGTATTTACATTTGGTGAGTAAAAGAGTAACAGTTAAGTTTAAAGTTGGTTAAGCACCATTTAACACCACAAGAGCAACAGGTATTGTTTCGTGCATGGAGCGGGTTATCTTTATGGATGCTACACATATGAGAGTGTGTTACTGTTACTGAGCGAACAAAGTATTAAATAAAAAGCACTCTTGCGTCTGTATCAACTTAATATCGAGCTATGAAACAAATAGGCTTAGAATTACTGCTGAAGCAGAAAGAGTGCACATTATAAAGGCTACATGTGCCAAACAGCCAAGCTTCAATAGAACTGACATGAACCCGGCACGTCATGAAAATGTATTTTGATAATAATATACCTGCCTGGGTAAGCCTGGGGAGAAATGTTTTTCAAAAGCAGCAGCAGTTATGTTCAATGTGTAACCTTTGCTCTGCTTCCACTTGATAAACTATATTTAGTAAGGCTTTTGCACTTGCTTTTCTCACGTTTGTCCGGTCGCGTCGGCCTCTGCGTTTTATGATGATGCACAGACTGCTGCATGCAACTTTGGCTTCTGCTTGCCCAAAGATGATACAAACTTTTTTCAGCGTCTTTCCTTTCCTGTGATGTGTACACTATACCTTGGTTCGTTTGCTTTGCTAAAGCTCGGGAAAGAAAAAGGAGACACAAACAAAAGTTGGCAAATTTTACTATTTGCCTTGTTACAGGTTGTATTTATGTGCAGAACACAATAAAAAAATGTATGATGATCTTCGTAGTAAGCGTGTGTAGACGCGCTGTGATTGCCTCGTGTATGAATGAATATTTCACGCTGCTGCTTGGCAAATAGGTATTGTATGCATGAAATGACAGCCTCGTCAACAAATCCTTCGTGCACAATGCAAAATAGCAATATGCCACCAAGCAGGAGTCTTGCATATTTTACGTGTGTTTGCTTCTACCACTCACCATATACGACTGAAGGAATGAAATGAGTTGAAAACTAAATGTGTTCTAACTTATCAAGAGTCAAAATTCCAACTGGCAAACTTTCAATGAAATATCATACTAGCCTAACGTGAGTTCATCCTCCAACGTGTTGCAGAATAAATTCATTCATCTATTATTACATAGGTATTGGATGACGATCACGCTGGATAGCTGACTCAAAATATACATACATTGTGGATACATTTCATATGGCACCAGTATAATGGAAGTAGGAACTTTTATATAAAAAAAAACTCGCACTTTTTGCCCAACTTGGAGAAGCGTTCCCAAAGTACTTATAAATGACTATGGTCAATGTGATATGATATGGATAATTTTCTTTGCGAGACTAAAGAATTGCACATTGTAATGTTGAAATAGGTGTATCCAGTACACATGTATCACGTTGACAGGTTTGCTATATGAGTATGAATTTCTGGTGTTGGTTGGTTAATGTGCTGTGTTTTAAGTTGCTCCCTTATGTACCTGTTTTGCAGGTTTCCAGCTATGGAAAAAGCAAAGCCATGTTATTATAACTCAGCGTCCTTTCTTATGACTAGTTTTTAGTTCACATGGAGCATGCTTTTGCAAAATGCACCGTCATATCATAGCCATCACCGGAATAATGTATTTTTTTGCAAATGTATTTTTTATCGGACCGTTGACTACGAAATAGCATAGTAAATGTAAAGCATGGTAAAAGATGATGATACTATCCCAGGAGGTTGTCAGCTTCTTTTCACAACTTCATGTTACGAAATCAAAGCCTTATTTTGCATTTATATGCCCTCATCAAAAAATGCTAGCATCTGAATTGAATGTATATTACATGCTCCCTGTTTGCTATCATATCCAGCACAATGACGGTATATGGAAACCTGAGCTTTTTCTCTTTTTGGCCATTCAAATTAATCGTACTCCCAAATTTCAATAAGTTCGTGTTGATGCATTAATTTACTTGACATCCTTGCTTGTATTTTAAAATGCAAATATCATAGACAGAAGCCTTGTATAATTAACCATTTTTGGTTGTACATAAGTACAAGTTAGTACTTGAGTAAAAAAAACGGTCGAGTATGAATATTGCTCCGGATTACTGCTGATTATTTGCTGCTTGTATCATTTTTACTTGTAGAATGTATAGAATGATGAAATGATGTGCAAGCATGTACACGACCGTCACGGGCTAGTATATAATCAACAGGAAATCTTCTTCAAGTCCTTGTCAGTAAAAATTTAATTTTTGTAAAAACTTTCATCGGCAATTTTACACCTGTTTTTAAAGGCGTTTAACTGTCTAGCAGGCAGTACTGTATTGCAACATGATGCTCGTTACTAATTATACTCGTTAAAGGATTAATTTTTGCAAAAATCATTTTGTAAAAGAAGAGTTAAAAATTTGCCTTATTTGCCTCGCATCACACAAACAAGCTTAGGTTGCTTACTTCACCTTTCCCCACACAAAATTATCCATGCTGAACTTGGAAAAAATGGTGATGATAATTGCAGCGTTTGATGAAAACAATGAGTGAAAATCTCACAAGCTATAATGCTGAAATTATATACACGATGGCATTTACGCTTTTGTATAACCATGCATGCATATACATACATATAAAACGTAAATGAGTATGAATGCAGCGTAGAGGTGTATGAACGGATATAAATAAACTTCTTATTTTTCCTTTCTAGATACCGCTATCCAATACACAAATGTGTAGCTAATTGCAAATTACTAGGAATTTAAATCAAATTGTCTATTTGTTCCCGTGATTGATCATTTACTGATGCGCTTGTGCTGCTAAAGCGTAGAATTACAGATGGGAGGTTTGTGATAAATGATTAAGATAAGACTTTTGTATCAAACATGCTGGCTTAGAATTGAAATCTGACAAAAAATTTCTTTTCAAGGAATGCAGATACTCGCGTATCTTGCAGAAAGCTGTAAATAGTAAGATGGTCCCAGGTACTTTCAAAAACGATTTTCCGCCTGATTTGCATAAATTGTTTAAGACAAATTAAATTGCCTTATTTGCAGTTCCTTCTCCCACCTTACGGCTTGAAATTTTTGTTCTCCTCTACTTACGAACCAAATCAGCACCACCACCACACAATGGGACTCTGACACACATTTTTACATTTTTGTTAAGGAAATTCAAAACAAATTTCCATAAAAATGTCATATGCATTTTATTCTTTTGAAGGAAATATGATTCAAATAGAATATTTGTGGGTTGACCTTTGATTCTGTGCAGTTTTAAATGTTACTTTTTATGCCTTGAAAAAACTTTGCTACAAACGAATGCAGTCAAGCCAGTACAGAGTATTCGTTCTCACATGTATGGTAGGCGGGTAGCCTACTAAGGCTGTACATAAAGTTTGCAACCACCATAAGTCGTGTGGTGCACAGAAACACACTCTCTCTTTTATCTTCTTCGTTTTTATTCATATAATAGTATGTGATATTGCCAGCCTTGTGGCTTGCATTGACTTCTTTGGAGTATAACAACAGTAACAATATATTTGAAATCCGCTAGATATAGTCCTTATTTGATTTTAATAATAAGCTGACAATAATATCATGACGAATTAAATTTTAATCTAATATGCTTGGGCTTTGGTTACGACTCCTTCTGTTGAGCCAAGATTTTAATGTGTTAGTCAGTCAATGTGTTGTTTCTTGTCTTTTTTTCTTACAATTTCTTTGAGGTTTTTGAAAGCAAAATCCAATAAGAGTTGTAAACCACAAAAGCAATGTGAATTTTATTATTGAACTCAATAATTGTGCTGTGAGAAACCTCTAATCGTTTTTGGCATTCTAGAAAAATTGTGGTAATAATAGTTTACCTTTGAAGAATTGATAATAATTATAATTCAAAATCGAAATATATACTTTAAAGATTTGAAAGCATTGAATGGAAGAGGATTTTGAGCGTCATCATTTTACTGATGCTCACTAAATAAGGAACGCTTCAGTGAATCCGTGTGATGATGATACTTGTCCGTAAGAAGATGCAGTGAGACCAGCAGCGACAGGAAATGGCATGAGAGAGCAGTGGGTTTAGGTATGTGTGAGATTTGTTTACCAAAGGTTAATAACAATGGCAGACAATGACAGCATTTTCATTTGCATACACTCACGTTCCACTCCACCTAGAAAGCGACCATCAGATAAAATGCACTTTGGTGTCATTGTGAATGGCTTAAAAAGATGTCTTTCAAATAGAGCTTAAGCCAGTGCCTGGGATGTGCCTATGTAAACTTTGACTCTTTGATTTGGGTTTACAAAGGCTTGGCAGTGAGTATAATCACTGCCTGGCAAAATATGGCAATGGGCATACACAAAACAGTGGACGACAATTGTTCGCATTTTAAGGGTATAGCATGTAAATTACGTTGAAATATTAAAGGAGTAATGTGAACAGAATACCGAATCCCAGACTAAATGTTTTGATATTAAATGAATGTGCTCATTTGTCAGATACGTAGGTAGTCTTATGATGAGATTTAGCAATTTCTCTGTGATATGGTTGACAAGCCGCTTATGTTTAGA
The DNA here is from genome assembly GCA_001718145.1 of Orchesella cincta. NCBI lineage: Eukaryota > Metazoa > Arthropoda > Collembola > Entomobryomorpha > Orchesellidae > Orchesella > Orchesella cincta. The sequence goes on from LJIJ01000457.1 coordinate 74,273, forward strand.
CGTTTGTCACTCTCGTCCTTTTATCTGAGTTACTTCCTTCCTTCCTTCCTAGCTTGATTTGTGTCGTTGTGTTAATGAGATTTTAAGTAGGAGGAAAGTTTCAGTGAGCATGATGTAAATTTACGAGGAGAATAATTTTATCTGGATAAGACGCATATGAAGTCACATGTTTACTGCTGATGATGAGCACAAGTAGAACTGTTAACTGTAATCAAGTCAGACTATAGTTGATAGAAGTTGTATAATCTTGTTGTAATATAATACCATTTTGTTATGACGGTATATATACCTACATTCTAGAAATCGAGAGAAAGGTTGCTTCTGCTTAAACTAACAAGGTTACTATTGTGCACTACGGCTGAAAAATTCACCATGATTATATAGCGGTACCGTTTTCAGTTTGACTTGAGTGAGATTTGATTAGGCGCTCATCATGATTCATCGTGCATGTAGGTGAAACGATATGGAGTGGTTGTTTTATGAACGAACGGGGAGGTAAAAAAATCACTTAAATCAGAGTTAACGTATGCGTGGTCACTGATTGTGACTTAATCATTTCAAAGTGTAAGATAAAAATACATATATGAAAGGATGAAATCACCTTTTACCAGGTTACAGGTGGATTTCTTTGCTCCATTATGGTGCACACCTCAATCACCGTCTTCATATCAAAATGTGGATGTTATTCAAGGTGATTGCAATTACGTCTGGTTTTTTAATACATGCCATTTTCCCTTTTTCTGGCGTGAGAAAATTTAGCCTATTCTCCACGTAACACAGGAAGCATCCTGTATAGCGTAATCCTTTGAAATAGATAAAGTGTAGGTTTGAATAGGGGAAATGTACGTTTTTGAAGTGTTTTTGTGTACTATGTAAACTTACAGATATGACTTTGGTACAAACATAAATATATGAAGAGCTGATGCCATCATTGAAAATTGCACGTAGAAAAAGAATGGAAAATTATAGTCTTTGAACAATTGTCAGTATCATCATCATATCCATTTAAAAAAGTGTGCATCATCATCTGTTTTCTACTTCCAAAATAATACTTTGACCTTGATTGCGCCATCGCGTTTGCACCAACATCCCAGTCAATGACAGTAATATTAATTCTCCAAACTCTCGTAACATTTTCTGCATTAAGCTATTTTCGTATACTATACAGTATGACAGTAATAAGTGCCATAAAATTCTTTGTGCAGGGACTAATAAAGTTCTTCTAAATAATTATGTTTCTTTTAAAACTTGCTTTAGAGAAACGAATGATTTTAAATTACTTATTTACAAAATATGCTCCTATTATGTTTTATGCACAACTGAAGATGGAAGGATGATGCTTTAGATTTATATTATGCTAAATTACCACCAGGATTTCGTGAGTTGATGGTTTATCACATCACGTAAATAAAGATGATGACACATTTTGAAATGATTGTCATAAGGTTACATATTAATACCACCAGAATAATCTCAGGTTCCTCTGAGTGCAAAAATCTTCTGCATAATTCTGGCTTTAAGCATTGCGGTAGCATAACGTTCGTGCTCATTCATGCCACTTCATGAACATTAGTTTGAATTCAAAACATTAATAATTCGTCATTATTGTGGTCATGCAGGTAACATGAGAAAAGCCATATTTGAATTCTCATATTGTCTGCCGTACCTCATTAAATTGTCGTAAGAAAGGGTTCTGTATTCAAACGTGGGGAATTGTTCCAGTAATTGCTGCTCGGAACGAGTATTGCACGAATGTGGATTGAATGATAATGGTAAAATCCTTACTTATGTGCGACAATTTTGTCGGCAGCACCATTCACTCATTCTCATAATGAGCTATTTTACAGGTGAGCCGAAGAGGTTAAAGAATTTTTAACTCTGCTTTTGGGTGGTTCATTCTTTGAATGACGTAAGTCAGTGACTTTGCTTTTTGAATACAAGGGTAAGTATGAGCTATTCAATATTATCTAAAAAGCTAGGTGCAATTTCCTTTCCTATAATGGTATGCATGAAGGCAGGTTAGTACTAGTATATGGTGGAAAGCGTTCCATGTGATCTTGAAGATACCAATTCAAATTTTACCTGTGTCTTTAAGCATTCCAGCGTATCAGGGAGTAAAGAAAGACAAAATGGAGAAATCTGCTTGGTGCGACAAAATTAAAAATGTTAATGTTGGTTTATTATAAGCTTAATTTTTCGCTGAAATGGTGATTGGTACATGGCCAGGAATAATTATTTTTAGATTTATTTTTGTCAATCGATATTGTATAGGTGATGGGTTGGTTTTCTTGATCATTACTTGGTCTTAAATTTATTTTCATTTTAAAACCCAACTGAAGTAGATGATTAATGATTATTGTTCAGGCACGATACGATTTATGTTGGTGTATTACGTAAGGATTTTTCATCCTTACTTACACTTTGTGTTGTTTGCGAAATCCTTTGTGTTGAGTATCTCATTATTGGTAAACACCGTTCAATTTCAAATTTTACAACCGATAACGAAAACATGGTTTCAACATTAGCACGCACTTAGGAAGTATGTAGGTAGATGGACATTGAAAGTATTTTGAAATATAATTGTCGCCAATACAGTGTGGGCAGCAACTTATTATTTTGGTGGTTAAGTCGACGGCATTGTCAATTCTGAATGTAAAGAAATTTCGCAGCTTGATACTATTTCATACACAACTCATCACTCCCAACAAGGTTTAGCCATACCCAAAATTTTCTTTACCACAGCCAGAGCATCTTCTGCAGCAGCATTCTTCGCAATATTGCATCTTTTCTTTGAACAGTAGACTCCCAATTGGAAGGTTTTTGAAATAGAGTCAAGTGATACAACCAAAGAGTAAATGACATTATTTTCATTTCATTTAGTCCTAATATAGTATAATAGTCCATTCATGTCCATTGGTTTAACCCAACAGCAATTCATCCACTCCTTGACTCAAAGAAAGTTCAAATATAAATTAATGAAGGAACCGCATAGGGTAATATGTTGCAGGATGTAATATGAATATAAAATATGTCATTAAACCAACTTCAGCTAAATAATTATTATACAATTTAAAGTTTAGATAACCACATAAAATTTTTATAAATTTTTATTCGTAAATACTGATGCAATGTGAAAAAAGGTACTTTGTATGACTCCTAATCTAAACCATGCGTTTAATTACTGAAGGTTGCGAATAACTTTTTACTAGCAAAACAACCGAATTTTTAATTCGGTTTTTTGGAACTGAATACTTGTCCTACATCTTTTGAATTCTGTATTCTGTTCTCTACACTGTCAATATTATTTTGTATGAAATATGTATACGAACGAGAATGACTATATATACTTATTCTTGTTCCAAAAAGTGGAAATGTTTCTTGTTGGAAGGGAAGGCATTGGTTAATATTTTAATAACTGTTTAACACTTGACTGTACAATTCTCAACAGAAGCAGAAACCAGGAAGCTTTGCAAAATCTTGGGGAATTGGGATCAACCATTCTTACCAGCTACCAAAGTTTTTAGAGGAAGTCTTGAAAGGCCACACTCGCACTCTCGTGCAAACAGAGAATATGGTACTAATGAAAACTCCGCATTTACTTCATTAACATAATAAATATATGCGTAGACAATGTAATAATAATATTTACACTTGGAAGTTGTCCCACTGAAGACGGCATTTCTGAATAGTTTGTGGAAAATGATTGTAGAGATGTAAAGATGTGTAGGTTCTAATTTTACTTGTAAATCTCTTGTTTTCACTTGTAAATCTCGACCTTAATCCTTAATGAACACGTTTCATGAAACCATTGACATTTTCATTGATGAAAAGTTGACCTGGAGTAACCGAAGCTGCAGTTCCATTCCGCATTTACTTTCACTGAAACCTTTGTTTTGATCATAGAGAAAATTGATCGTAATTTAAGGCTCTTAAAAATATATTGCAATTCATTTGCTAATATTTTGTTAAGAATCACAACCCAAAAATTATTAGTTTTGTTTATAAGTAGCATCTCTTTGAACCAATCCTTTCTTTCAAGTAATTTCTTAAGGGGATTTAACCAGTGAATGACACTTGCTTTGGTTTCAATGGGTATCGAATATGAATAATTAGCAATTCCATTTGCCCAGGCACAAATTACAAAACATAAATATATGATACTGACATGATATGTTGGATATATTTCAACAGGAACGCGATACGACGAATTCCATAACAGTGCAAAAGAATGTGACTTTCTATCTAGAAGACTCTGGGAAAGGACTCAGCAAAGCATACTTTCCTTTCCCGACTTTCCCAAACTCAAAACCAGCATATCGACTCCATGGGTGCTTGTGGAGTTACAAGTATTTCTTTGAACAAACAACTCATCCCTCGGGGCAAAGAGTTGAGTCTGATGCTTGTCAATTGTAAGATTGAAGAAAGCTGTCAGTTGTTTACGCAGCAATGTGAATTTGAACTAATAATTTCAAATTTTCTTTCTCTAAAGGTACTTGTACTTGATGAAGAACAATGATAATTCAGACATTGAATTGCAGCTTTACTGTGACTCTGGTTCAAAAGCCAGTGTGGGTGGGTGGACACTTGGTGATATGAAGTGGGCTTCTGTCAAAATCGCATTTGTTAATCCTGAGACGAGGCAAATTATGACACACAAAAGTATAAAACAATTATTGTATAATATGCGTCATTCCATTACGTGTAGATCTCATCAGACATACTATAAAATATCTGTAATTACAGAGGAAGCAGAAGGGGCAACACCGTGCGGAAAAAGCTCTTGTCCATGCAATGCAAGCAAAGCATGTCCTAAACTGTGTTATAGGAAGCAAAATTTCTGTTCACCAGAGTATCTCCAATCTTTTTTTGTAATCAACAAGTGTTCAAAGCCTCGTTACGGAATGTCGGCCACCTACTACTGTTCCCTGGATGCTTTTGTCACTGTGACGTTGTTTCGTGAAAGTCCTAAAACTTTGAGTAAAATTAATGTACATGATCTTTATTGGAAATCGCAGCATGAGGCTTCAAAAAAGATGTTTCATGCTCAAATCGGGACAGATTTTAAACTGGAAGTGAATGGACAGGAATTTCCTTGCCATAAATGTATATTGGCAGGTTAGATTATTTTAAGTTGTCATATACGTTTTAAAAACCTACTAATAATAATTCCTTTGTTTCGTTTTCGGGGAAAAGGACGTATAAAGGAAAACTTTTACTCGCTTCGTTGACGTAGGTTTCAAACTTTGTATTTTGCAATCGATTGATCTTTTTTTGCAGGCCATAGTGAAGTTTTCACCAGAATGTTCACAAACGAGAGCAAGAGAAAGTCAGCCACAGGGTTAGCAATGGAAAGTATGTCTGCGGCGGGGGTTGAATCATTCCTCAAATACTTGTACTACGGCGACACAAGTTTCTCCCAACTTCCACCCAACGTGGCACTGGAACTTATGAAAGCTGGAGAAAAATACTGCATTCCTCACTTGAGGAAAGCGAGCTATGAGATCCTAAACTCGAAATCGTATGATGAGCTTGACTGCAGCACGGCAATGAAATTGTTCCTATTTGCGTCGAATACCCTTCAATACGTAGCTTTGAAGCGGATGGCTCTCCTCTGCTTTGGAAAGTAAGATATTTTATGCTTGATTCGTTTGATTACATGAAACGTCTATATATATGTATATAAGAATTCTATTCTCCTTATTTATTGCCTTTTGTTGATTCGCAAATTTATGAAGAAAAATTTGGTATTTTAACAGGAAGTATGTTGAACTGGTGAAAAGTGAAGAATTTGCTAAACTCTTTGAAGAAAACAGAGAAATTGCTCAAGAAATTCTTATAAAGATTCACAAAACTAGTCAATAACTTTTGATTTAGTGGTAAGTTGAGCTGCGTGGGTTGGAAGAATCGAATATTATTTACTTCTTACCAATTTGTTTTCAAGTTTATCAGTTTCTCGATAATATTTTGACTGACAAAATGAAATTCATTCATAAGACTGGTTTTAATGTTCTCAAACTCAAAGTTCGCAATAATAAAAAATAAATTTGCAAAACCGAAATAGAACTGTAGTACTTCAAAGGACTAACCGGGGGATATCATAAGTGCTTGAGAAAGGATGAGAATTCACCAAGCTGGCATTCACGTGGGTGTGTATTACAAGGCTATGATTTATGTAATCTTGGATCCACCGGGTCAGTCAGCGGAATAATTTCTTGAGTATACATCACATTTTGTTCTTATAAAACCTTCTAAATCATTTTACTAATTCATTTGCTTTATTTTATATTTACATAGAATTAGAAATGAGCAGTCTATATTACTAACAACTTTCAGATTTCCGTAAAATACAATCCAGTGCTAATCCTATATTGTACACATATACTTTTACTGCTACATATTGGACGAAAACGTGTACTAGAACAGTATATATATATTATATTATACTTGAGATCAGTAGGTGCCTACATGTGAAGCGTAACACAAAATAGACCGGATATCAGATACAAAGCGCGATTAATAGATACTGCATAAACATATAGTTTTAATATCTTGATGTCCAGCAGCGTTTCTGATGTTTAAATAGCATAAATCCACAAACGATACAGTGTGTAGTGTTCAGAGAGACATTCGACGCTAGATGAACATAAAATTCTTCCGCATATCATATTACTTGCAGCGAAATTCCAATGATATTGTAGAAACAAAAGGATGGCAAGAATGGGGTCGAACCGGCAAGAAGAACTCAAAGTAATGATGGTACAAAAATCTGTTAAAATAATAATGATAAGGAAATTATTACATAATTATCTTTAGAATATAGTTCATACAAGGTATATAAGGACAATACACTTGTTTTGGTGTATTTAAGGTTTCAGAAGCAAAGCATAAAGCAGGTCTCAGGTTTCCCATACAGGTTGAAAAATTTAAATGAGCTTTAATTAGAAATCAAAAGCTTCAAAATGTTAGGACTATGACGCAGATTCCAGACGAAGATGATTGAGTCATATATGAACATGAACATCATCCTCGCATCTATAATGAAAGTAAAACGGAGACAAAACTTTCACCTACTTATATTTTATGCATTGCCTTTATTTCATACTTCCATTACACCCTATTTTAGGAATACTAAACTGTAGTATCTATGTATGTCACGAATTTTTCCCTTTATATTCCTATATAGTAAAATGATAAAAATTCGACATATGGGATCATTATCTCTATTAATGTCAAATAAAAATTGTGTACAACGTAGCAAACCACGAAGTTTAGTGGGGGAAGCAGACAGATGTAAGATTCGAGTAGGAAGTTGTAATCACGGACAAAGTCAATATAAATGCATTTTTAGTCCACCCTTATGCTAAATGCGTACATCCTGGTTCACTCTAACTCTAGTGCTCGGTATGCGAGGGAGAGATCTATTTACTTTCCATGAATTCGGAATTGCGAAAAAATCCATTTCGTTTTTGCAGTGACGAAATCTTGGTACCGTAAAAAATGCACCTTTTTTTACCAATCAAATGAATTTGACTGTCAGCACTAGTGCTACATGAGCATCTGTTTTGATGGATAGATGTTATATACCCTATCAAATCACACATAGACCATAAAATGTACCAATTTTAGAGTGGAATTTTATCGTTATTACCAAATAGACATGTTATGATGTGATTATATCTAGGTACACAGTTACTAGAAATTCGTATTTTTTGCTTCAGTGCTCAAAAAAGGAATGGGTTAAATTACATGATCGCTCATTTTTGTGGCTGATAGAGGCACACAGCTTTCACCCTTTACGTCAGTTGCTTCCTTTACCTCACCCACCTTATGTGTATTCGTTTGATGAATCATATATATCCTAATCGTGAGTAGTTTTTTCGTACAACTGACTGTGAAAAGAAACTTGAGCTATCTCTTACATGAATTGGAACGATTTTCAGAGTGAGCCTAAAGCTAATTTGCATTCCAGGTGTAGTCCCAAATGTCACTGAGACTCGATAATCTAAATGCATTTTTTACGTTTTCGTTTGATCTGCTAATAAATTGTGTGGGAGGTCATATTTCCCATGTTAGGTAGGTATTTAAAACCCACGTGAAACTTTCAAACGTGGAAACAGAATGGAATGACTGTTATAGAATTCTGAGTAAGCCCTTGTCCTAGTTATTAATATTGTGTAATGACAATCACCAACAAAACTTATCTATATATGCTTGTGCAATTACTTTTGATTATGTAATTACATTATACACATTATGCAAAAAAGAGGGTATCGGGCTAAAAGCAGTTTAGTAATTTGCTTGTACAAAAATAAATTGACAATCCAAATGTTTCGTACCATAAATAATGATTCCCAACAACTAGTTCAGTTGTCATCATAATTTTCACATGTGCCTTAGATCATGTCATGGTTGTGCTCTCTCCTTAAGTAGATTTGACTTCTTGAAACATGGCTTGCTATTTTTTCTCTACGTACAAAAATGGTAACGCTGCATCTTGTTCTTGCCTCGACTTGTCATCATGCTCTCGTTGGACTGGGAAAACACTTTCTTCTGCAGATGATTCCATAGAGTCCAGTTGATGCTCAGGATGGTAGCTCGACAGAAGGTCTGGCTGTGGAACTCCCTTCAAAGAGCTTTCAAGTTCCCCCGGAGAAAACCTAGTCGACTTCTTTTTACGACCTCTGAAAGAATAAACAAGGAGTTGGATTTATTACAGTGATAACCTAAAAAACCACTCGTAATTGTGTAATATATTTTTTTGTATGCGGAAATGATCAGCAAAACTACTTACAACATGTGAAAGTCTATTATTCCATATCCGGGTGGATGTTCGCCGTCTGCTCCAACCCCCTTTTTACGATCCATACGAAACCTGTGTCGTCCATACTTCTGGAGAGCTAACAAAGTCTCCAACTCTGCAATTCGCTGATCAGACTGTCGTTTTTGTCGGGATCTGTACATTTATAGGGAATGAAAACGATGTATTACTGTCAAATTGAGGGAAATGATGCGTAAAATGCGTAGTCTACTCGAATTACCAAAATTTATTCTACGCATGCAAAAAAATCAAATCTTTTATTATTGGAACGCGATATGCATAAAACTATTACAAACTTTTTGATACTTACAATGAAAGCTGGTTTGAGGGCCGTGCAGATGTAAGGGAAGCGATGAGCATTATAATAACGAGGACAAAAAAACTGGCAAAAACTTTGTTATTCATTTTGAATATAGAAATGTGGGGCTTGCTTCCTTTGAATTCTATTTTTATTTTGTTGATACTACTTCTTCACAATTTCTTCTGCTCTGCCGACTTGCCTACACGATGGTGGAAGATTGACTTTTAGAAAACAATAAGCACCCTTTATGTCTGAAGAAATTTGGTGATAATGACACTCGTAGCAAATGTAGGCGCCTTTAATGACAGCACACTTAATTCCTTTTCAGCGATGATGGGAATAATTAAATTTCTCTCAGCGCGCAAGGTACAGTTACAGTTGATTTCACTTAGCACAAGTCAAAGAACGACATTAATTAGTTCCTTTCACATGGATTACTGCCAAAACACCAATTCTAAGAAGGAGACGAATGTGAAATGCGAACTACAACTGGAGGAGGAAATCACACAATAGTTCACTCTCGCGTATAGTTGCAGAGAACTCGTTAATTTGACAATGATATTGTGTCAACAAGAAGAAAGTTGACAAGTTTTCTACTAATTTTACTTCGTAGGCGTAATTTATTTGGTTGTAATTATAAAAAGATATTTTGGAGTCTAAAAAAGGTGTTGTTAACAAAAATGTAGATATACACTAGCAAACGGGTCTATCCAAACCTCAGAATTCGTTCTGGTTGTATATGGGTTTTAGGGCACGCGTTTGATCATTTTCAGTGAAGATTCCAAATGTGAGTGGAACTCATGACCGTTCCTCAAACTCTTATATATGGGTCTTCTTCAGCAGCGTTTGCATCTGCATGGACTGTGTAGCTCTTACGTAGAGCGATATCACCTCACCATTCATCAAGCGTTTAAAGACTTGCTTTCTACAGTACACAAATACATACGGTAATATGAAACTCATATAAGATGTGTGTGTCAGTATATGTATGCGGATACAAAAATGGTACATGAAGATACATGAAGTTTGAATGAATGAAATCTCATTGAATGTACTTGACCGTAAAAAATACACGAGGTAAAACGTTTCGTCTAAACTCATTATGGATAATAAGTTAGTTTATAGCTTACGTGTTATTGGCCGTACACGCCACAGTTTTGTAGAACTAGTTAAACTGTCTATTGGTTTCATCATACTCCTTTCTACTCCACATTCCATTCCTTTCTAAAACATTGGCCTTTCCCATAATGAATCAAGTGCTTCATGAAATATAACCGAATTGCATCAGAATTTGAGCAACTGACTGACAAGAAGGTTTGAATGAGTAAGCGTATTCTTTTAATCCTCTCCTCATCCAGCCGGCGTCCTGTGTAAAAGTATCATGGATTCTAGACATGTGATGTGATATGCTGGTTTTTTATCATGTCAGTTGTCAATTTTAAAATGAATCATCTTGAGCTAGCAACAATGAAATTGCAGGTTTCTTAAGAGGAGGCATACGTTTTCACCAGTCTTACGTAGCAAGTTCAAACATGAGATAATTATTAGACAACTTCCTCAAGAAAATGCCTACGTGAGATGGTGTGTGTACACATGTATATTATGACATTTAAGAAAGCAGACAAAACGGTTTCCACTCTTCAGGGAAAAATTATAGGTAATGTAGTAGTTATGAATCACTGTGCTAATCAACCGGTTAATCCCAGCTTTGCTGTATTCGCTGAAAGTGACAGTTTATGGCTCCATCAGCCTATTATGATATAATGACGTGTATACTCATCGTTTAGCCATAAATGGTACTAAAGTTGCGTTTTTGACTCTCTTTTACAATATGATGTAACCTTATCACAAGCAAATTCATACAACATTTAATCTTCAATGTCCATAGTTCACACGGGAAATCCACGTTAAGGTTAATTTTACCTTCTTCTCTTTAAATGAACTGCAAAAGTCACTCCTTTATTAGTCATTCATTATCTGTGTCACATGCGTACATTCCACTTTCAAATACACAATAATGTAAAAGGTTGTCTGTGGCGGTTCCTGTAATACATTACTATCTACACGAGTTAGTTTTCCATGTGAGATTTTGCTATTGCATGAGAGATTCACTCGCGTGTTGAGTTTTTGCATATTTATTCATTGACTTGACGTACCGCTGCCACTGGGAAGGTTAGTGAAATCTGTGTGTGTCCGTCCATGCAACGTAAACGTAACATACGTTTGGTTGAAGTGCTAAAATTTGCAAAAAACACCTGCGATCAAACAGGTAAAACCAGGCATACCAGTATCAAACGTTTTTCCCACCTGTTAAACCATTGTTACAGAAAAGGGTTTCAAGCCAGAGATACGTATTTTTAGATGTCATTGTATTGCTAAATACTTCAAAACGTTGGGTTTTTGCTTTGCTTATCTCAATGTGTCGGTCATTATATGGACCAGACGAATACTTGGGTGTGTGGTCGATGGATATTTTGGCTCTTATGTTATGTAACAGCACTATGTGTTTAGTCGTGTTGATTTTAATGAGGCATATAGCTACCAAATATAGACAGTTATCACAGGAATTTGGTTGAATAGAGGAAGGACCCAAAGTCTATCTATAGAACAATGAGCTAACCTCTCTAACCCAACTAATCCATCGGTATGATGAGCCATATTCTCAACAATTACATAATCAGTAATGACGACATAATATCTTCCCTGCACGCATACTCCTAAGAATTCTAATTGCATCTAGGAAGTTACATTTATATGCATGTCCTTCATTGGTTAAGAGTGTGACGTATACGTAAGTGTGTAAAAGAACTTAGAACTAAGCAGAAAAATGACTCACAATTTAAAGTGCAAATAATTATTCATTAGCAACTTTACCTCATCAGTACACTGGAATTTCTGTCACAAAATGTATATTTCTGCAAACAAACGTAGGTATTTTTTGCCATAAAAGTATCATATAACTCATCACGTTGTTTTGTATGCATAATACCTAATGACATAAGACAATGAGGCACTGAAAAATCGCTTTCGTATTTCTTATTCGTATCATTCAATTTAAAGGCAAAGTCTCATTGAGGGGATTCTGGTGTGACGCAAGATGTGTTCCCCATTTAGATATTGTCACATCGACATACAGTCAGACATGATTGATATTGCAACGTTCAAAGTGTTTATAATAATCAACAATGTACTTGCAAATTCTTTACTAAAACAATGCAGATGTTCATTTTGAATACTAATGGAGATTTTCAGGTTCAATTCCAATTCAATGACATACTATAGCTTAACAACTTATATCATACAGATTCGTAAATTATCAAAAATAACTGCTCTCAATGTTATAAGAGTCTATCCAAACAATAAAATTTGGGGCATGTTGGACAAGTATGTATATAATACCCATCTTTTCCGTCGATCCTTTCCCTACTTAACCTACAACCTAGGCTTTGGACAGAATTCATAATTCATCTCAATACTGCATTTTCAATTTTATGATGTCTTTTGTATTTACAACGATTACTTACAAATTAATATATACGATGTATAGTATGAAATGAACTAATCAAAACTCAGCTATGCATCGTGTGCACTGCCGGCATAAATCGTTGCATCTTTATCTTGGTTAAATATATTTGATGCACTCATCTCGTCTGCTTCTGCTTACATTCTAATTCATGTTCTATAGCATAGGTGTATAAAGAAATCAATCGAGATCTGATCTTGTGAGTTGACAGAAGAATCTCTAATAACCACATCATGGTATATTCTGTCTTGTGTACCGTATAGTAATTTGCAATACATTGCTTTGCTGTTCCTTCTCGTAAGATGAAACAAAGTATACGATGAAGTTTTAATGCTACTATCACTATGTGCTACTTTAAGACGTCAAATTGTTGTCTACTTTATATGAAGTTTATAAATAGTGAACAGCTCATAAGCACATAGATGTTCGGAACGCAGACATCTCCGAGAAACGGAAAGTAAATCTCTCGTGCTCCCTACCGCAGAGGTGGCTTTGTGGTGTAATGGTCAGCACTTTGGACTCTGAATCCAACAATCCCAGTTCGAATCTGGGCAGGGCCTGAGCTATTTTGCACCCCTTTCCTTTGAATTCAATTTTGCATTTTTATTAAACCCCATGCAAAAATATTGCGTGCATCCGGTTCCTGCATGCCTGTCTAAACAACTGTAATTGCGTTGCAGTAAGAGGACTTTAGACTTCCTTTTAATCAAACGAAAAAAGCTATACGATAATTCAAGTTTATCACTTTCTCTAAAGGCGTTGCGAACCTAACGAATTAAAGATAACTTGCATGTTTGCATGTACTATGCACAACATGCTTCATAAATCCATAATCCATGCACCACGCGCATGCATTCATTTCATATTTATAAATTGTTGTGTAAATACCGGACAACATTTCAATTCTTTCATTTTTATACAAACGAAGTCAGTTACCTAAATAGTGGACGATTCTTTTACTCATTGATGTTTGGGTTATGCCTGTTGATTACCAACTGAATATACTAAAATATGCAACGGGCACGTGAGCTTTTATCACAATTGTCGGCTTGATGGTATAAATGAAACCTGCGTTGAGTCTGGCTTGACATCTCAAGACTTTTGACCTTTCCATTTACAGTACGGTACATTCTATTTGCTTAAATGTTGGTTGTCACATGCTGTTGTCAGTGTTGTATACAAAGTTAAATAGATTAACGTAATTTATTGCGCCTTGCAAGAATTAAATTTTTATGTTGTACATTGACCTGAGAAGCAAGGAAGCTAACATTTTTCATTTTTGAGTCTAATTAAAAATAGGTTGTATGAACATGGGTTTTGGGAGTAACAGGTTAAATAATGTTAAAAGGTTATCAGGTGAAAGTTTACGCTAGCACGAGACACTTCCGACTGCATTTTTGACATTTTTTTTGTTTTACCTTATACATTCATCAAGGCTACATGTAATGAAAGAATTTATGCCACAAATTCGGAGCCAATTCATGGACAACTTTCTCTTTGCTGTTAGGTCATCTTTTAATTTTTGATGACGCTGGTAACGATTAATTGTTTACTTCCCCCAAACTGATCTTTTGCTAATCCTTTTCATATCTATAAAAATTCAGTCAGAATATGGTCAGAATGAAGAATCATAATTTGCGTCACGACTCGTCATGAGATTGGAACATAACACATAATGAATGATGCCGACAAATGGAGAAGTAAATAATACAATAATATTATCACAATCATGTTTTCAAGTCATTAGCGAATACGCCGGTATCTCGTATGAATAAATTGAATTGATTTGTTTTGGAGAACCGAACAAACAAAAAACAACTATTCAAAAGTCATAAATACAAATAAACTTTGCATAGTATTTACACAGATACCAGATCTGAACTAATCATAAAACGTTACAACATCAGATACGAATACCAATATTTTGAAATGATATTGGATGCATGTAACAAAAATTAGTGATCATTACGCTGAATTATGAGAATAATGCGTAGTTTAGTTTTCACCTCTAGACCAAGAATGGGCGAATGGACCATTATGTTTCTACAGATTCGTTTTTTATGAGAGTCCATCATACATAATACATACACTTGGTGGAAGGGCATTTAAAATATATATTAGCATAAACCGGATCGTCTCTCTATATCCTGTTGTCCAGAATTCTTTAATCCACCTGGACTATGCACTATGTATGCGTCTATGCACTATGCAGCCCCAAAGTCCATTGTGGAACAATGTTTTTGTGCTGAATTTGACTGGAGGAACAAGGAAAGAGATGGATGTTTGTTTATTATGGATATTTCGTTGTGTTGTACCCAAAGTGAACCATGACAGTAGTACCGAGTCCTATCTGTGTTTTTGTGATGTGATACTTGACAATAGACATTGATAAAACTATCAATATGATAGTAAATCAATATTTTAGCTATTTTTAAAGGATGACATAGTGTTTCTAGACATCAAATCTAGATCGAAACACTCATAACGAGGACGAGGAGCTCCATATTGTTCTATAATACCTAAAATAAAAATGTAACATGAATTGTCCAAAAATAAGGATATTGTCAGAGTCCACTACTGGTATCGATCTGATCTGATCATGCAGTAAATGTATATATTTTTTAAGTTAATAACCTGTTACCATTACCTTATTACCTGTGATACAGAGTTAAGTGAGGTATTACATAACCTCTAAGATAGATAATGTCACACGAGCAAGGAACTACATTTAGCAAACACATTGCAACACTTCTTGCACTTCATTTAGCGTTGGTTAGCACAATATATCCAACGATATTTGCGGAAGACATTCATAATGAAAGCAACAAAAACTTTACCTCAAAGTCTGCATCCACTTTCATAGAAGTTTCAAATGCGTCGGATGGAGTTGATGTAAATGGTTACATTGTCTACTGTCCTTGCATGGGTAAGTATATCATTATCATTTTTAAAGTTGCGATTCATATGAATTCTCCCCGGAATAACATTTTGACATTGCCTTTTCTTTTGCAGGCAGATTTGGGAATCAAGCTGACCAATTTCTAGGAGCTCTAGCATTCGCAAAGTCCGTTAACAGAACTTTAGTTTTACCAGCATGGGTAGAATACATCCCGTATAAGACTGGATCGGTAGTTCATTTTCTAATTTGCTGTTTCATAATTATGAAAAACATGCTACCTGGGAATTCTTTAAACAAATTTTCTTTTTATGTTCATTTAGATTCAAGTTCCGTTTGATAAATATTTCAAACCGGAAGCCATTCTGCCGTACCACAAAGTGATAACTATGGAAAGATTTATGACTGAGCTTGCACCCAAAGTGTGGCCACCAGAAAAACGCTTTTGTATGTAGTAATAAACTTTTCATTTATGCATACTGTGTTTCGCAGTGTTTTAATTGGTGAATTATTTGCAAACATAGCGTTTTGCTACATACAACGTGGAAATGGAAAAGGTTGCGATGCAAAGGATGGAAATCCATTCGGTCCTTTTTGGGATAACTACAAGGTTAACCATTATCACATGACAAACTACTTTCTTTTATGTTTCTCCACAACTAAAATTTACTTCTCTTCTCAAATACATAGGTGGACTTTGTTGGATCTGAAATTTTTGGACCGGAACTACATTATCTGGCTATATACAAGGGAAATGGCAAATTAAGTTGGCAGGAAAAATATCCTGGGGATACCTGGCCTGGTAAATAAAAATCGTTAGTCATTTCCAATTTTCAGTCCTTCTTCATCCAGCATTTGAATTTTACTATAGTTTTGGCGTTTGTCGGACCACCGAGTGGATTCCCAGTCGAGTCAACGAACGTACATCTCCAAGAGTATTTGGTATGGCAAGATGATATTGAAAAGAAAAGTAGAGATTTCATTTCAAGTTTACCAAAAGGTCCTTTTATTGGAATACATTTGCGAAACGGGGCAGATTGGGTGAGTAATACATTCAAGAGTACATCATGTTCGTTTTAGTTGAAATATTATGACTACCAACAGGTAAGCAGATATATTATGAATTAATTCAATTTTGCAGTCGAGGGCTTGTGAGCTAGTCGATGGAACGCAAACACATTTGTTCTCATCCCCTCAGTGCTTGGGGTATCATCAAGAAAACGGAAAACTAACGGCTGAAATGTGCTATCCTAGTACATCTACTATAATTAAACAACTTAAACGAGCTGTCAAGAAAATAAACGCTACATCTATATTCGTTGCTTCGGATAGAAATCATTTAATAACAGATCTGAATACTGCACTTCAAAATCTAAACGTCGTTGTAAGGAAACTGCCCTACGACTCCCCGCATGTGGACCTGGCAGTTCTAGGAAGATCAAATTTATTTATTGGGAACTGCGTCTCTAGTTTCTCTGCTTTTGTGAAAAGGTCTCGAGATGTACATGGATTTGCATCAGAATTTTGGGGGTATCCTCCCGATTTACGCAGAATTAAAAACGAAATACGCCAAAATGAATTAGATCATGATGAGTTGTAATTTACACAGCAGTCTTTTTTTGTGATGGCCCGTTTTAGTAATGGACCTAAGAATATATATATTTATTTCATAAATACTTGTGCCTTTTATACCAGTTTTACGGATCTCATTCACACACATAAAAGATACGTACACATACGGGACAAAATCATTGAACTTCAAGTTCATTTGTTTCTACACTTGATATATTTTAAGGTAGTATTGTTGTAACCGAAATGAACTCGACGGCTTAAATAAAAATTAAACACCATGTTAGTGATTACTTGAAAACATGCAACGTAAAAACTATATTTTCATGATTTGGCATCATTACTCTTAAACATACACCGATTTGCATTACGTTTTTACTGTCACATTAACGTAATATTTTTTAAACTCTAGTTTAAGATTATTTTCAATTATTATTAAAGATCCGGTACGAATTTCATTTTTTAAATCGACGTACAGCTTTCTTAATCTGACGCCCACCTGGTGATCCATCTGCAGGCCTAAAATTAAAAATTAATGTTCATATATCATCATCAACACCTCAGCTTGCATGCATATAAACGTAATGGGTTAACTTTAAAATCATCTATGTCTTACCCTGCTTGCGCCGAAAATTGGAATAAGGCAGGAGGGGGTTGCGATCCTGCAGTTGGTGTAGGTTGTGTTGGATTGCCAAATGGAATGGAAATGCCTGGAGCTGAGCCAAAGTTTAGGTTAGGGGTCAGGTTAAACGACGACGAATTTGGTCCAGGTGTTGGAGCCGGTGAAGGATTTAAAGAACTCAGGGGTCTGCAAAAAGAATATAGAATCTTTGATGTCGCATTTAATTATTAAATTTGCACAAAGGGAGCTTTTATAAATAACTTACGCAGATCCACCAAACTGGAAACCTGTAGTTGGTTGATTTGTAGGACCACCACTTGAAGCGGAATTTTGCCCAAATGAAGGTGCAGGTTGGTTTGCGTTTGCAGAGCCAAAACTAAAGCCACCTGAAGTGCTTCCGAATGATGGGACTGGCGCAGAAACTGGTGCAGCAGTCATTAAAGATGGTGATGGTGCAGCTGTTGATACTGGGTTCTGCTGGCTGAGCAAATGAAACAGTAATGTAATAAATTATAGTCAAATAATGACAACAATATGAATGAATTTAAAGCAACATTTTATTTTCATACTTACCTTCCACCTCCTCCACCAAAGGAAAACGTGTTAAACGCAGGCTTGGTATTGATAGGTGTTCCGAAACTAAATGGTTTCGTCATATCACTGGCTGTTACCGAAGTTCCTGGAAAACCTCCAAAAGTTGAACCTGGCTTCGGTGCATCACTGATTGTTGCCGGAGACGATGCAAATCCAAATGTTGTTGAAGCTGGTTTTGATACATCAGCCGCACCGGTTGTAGGCGCACCGAAACTAAAGCTGTTGTTGCTTGAAGGTTGGAAACTTCCTGAACCAAAAATTGAAGTTGTAGTTGCACTGGGTGCGGTGATTTCTGGTGCAGATGAAGTTTCACCAAAGGTAATAGTATTAGTAGTAGTGGGGGTCGTAACGTTAGTCGTAGACGGTGCTGGTTGAGAAATGGTGGATGGAGCAGAAGAGAATCCAAACGAAGGAAGTGGAGCAGACGATTGTGTACTAGCACCACTACTGACTCCAAATTTAAAAGTCGTATTTGTAGTGGCAGGCTGTGTGGAAGATGCAAGAGCCTCAGAGGATGCTGAAGTTGTCGGTGCACCAAATTTAAAGGAAGATTCAGGAGCTTTTGAGAGAGGCTGGCCAAAAGAAAAACTATTATTTGTAGAAATGCTGCCGGATACAGAGCTGGAAATTCCAAACTTGAATGCTTGAGCTTGTCCACCGGTCTGTAGTGCATCTTTCTGCTCAATTTTGGCATTAGGATTCTTTTCAGAACAACAGACACATGCCGGTGCACTTGGTTCGTTTTCCACCATGCATGTCGTACACCTCCACTTTTTGATCACTGTAGTAGTAGCATTACTAGCATTTGGATTCTTTTCTGAGCAGCAAACACAGGCTGGAGCGTCAAGCTCATTCTCAACCATACAGGTTGGACATCTCCACTTTTTAGAAACTGGTTTTGCAACTGCTGCTGTGGTGGCGTTGGGATTTTTTTCACTACAGCAAACACATGCCTGACAATTTAACTCATTTTCTACCATGCATGTTGGACACCGCCACTTTGTTCCAGCGCTTTTTACAGTTAATGGTGATGGTGCAGATGAACTTTTAATCTCCGTAAAACTTCCAGAAGCCATTGGTTTCATCGATGGCAATGTGATAGGACTAGGAAATTTTATAGATATATGCATGTTCATATGCAACAAAAGATAGATGCAATAAATCATAATCATACTAATTTTTACCTTTCAGACTTGGCATCCACCTTATCAAGGGAAGACGCAACTATTGATTTCTGTTGACTTGTTTCGTTGGGTTTGGAAGATAGACCACCACTAAAAACCAAACAAAAATAATGTTTCGGAATAATCTCATTAAGAGCCATTTTTTATTTTAATCTTAACTAAGTAAATCTTACAAGGAGAATGTTTTTGCTGGCTCTGCCTTTTGAGTGGCTGTGGTTGTTGCGATACCACTGGAAGCTGAGCTACCAAATTTGAACGAACTGGATGAATCAGATGACGACTGTAGAGTGACAACTGGTGACTTACTCAACATTCCAGAGCTAATTGAAAAGAATTGTGCATACAAGACAGAGTTGTTAAACTTTGTATGGCATTAAACTTAAGTATATTATTGTATAAGAAAAATTATTTAACCATACCTTGGCGTTGGCTTAAACTGATCGCTTAATTTGTCATCACTAGTAACTGAGTCTGACTTTTTACTTTGTGAAAACGCATCCTTCAATCTGTTATAAAAATAATTTTTTAAATGAGTGCTACAAACGCTTAAATAATGATCACACAAAACACAGTCTGAAAATCACTTATGCACTTACGGAGATGTGCCAAAACCAAAAGCGCCCGTTCCTGGAGACTGGAACCCTGAGAAGGATGAGCCCGTAGCTGATTTAGATGACAAGGTAGATGGTTTATCAGTATTAGTGGTAATAGTAATTGTTGGGGGTACAGATGAAGTTGAAGAAGTCGTGGCCGGCTTACTAAAAGGCATTGGCGAAGTACTATCTTTAAATCCATTCAACAGAGGTTGTTGTGTTGTGGATACTGAAGCAGCACTTTTATTCTGATTTGGATTGTCCTCCTTTTCGTTTGAGAGATAGGGATAAAACACCTCTGGAGACCAAGCAGAACTGAACACAAACTCTGAACTACATTCATGAAATTCATCATCACTGTTATTATCGTCTTTAGTGGCAGAAGTTGGCTTAGTAGAAGTGCTAACAGCAGAAATTGATTTTCCTGTCGGCACTGCAGATTTCATATCAGATCCAAATTTATTCACCCCATGCACTCCCATCGGAGATAAAACTTCAGCCTGTTTATCAGTATTAGTCGCTGCGTCAACCATCTTCGGTATACAAAACAATCTTCGCTGGTCACCAGTATTTAATATTGGACTTATTTGATTTGCAGGTGAAGGATTAGACAAAAGTAAACTTGAACACATTTTAGGGGGTCCAATCGATCTATTTGCTGCGCCTCCAGACGATGTTCTCGAAAAAGAGCTGCCCGTCATAAATGACAACGGCTGGACTGCTTCTGTGTAGATTGAAAGTATAAAATGTTGTAACTTTAAAGAGTTAACTGGAGTATTCATAATGGAGTGAATGAAAAATTTTATACAAAATTTCTTACTAATATCTTGGTCTATCCGAATTTTCCCAGCATTAAGAACAGGTGTCGACAAATTCTGTAGTGTTTCAATTATTCTCTGAGCTGTTGACGATGTTGCAGAAGATGTGCTATCCCCACCAATGCTAGAATTCATTGAAGTACGGCTGGATGGCCGTAATCCTTCCAAGTCAGACTCATCTCGTCTAGCTCTTATAATAGGAACCTTTAAACTAGTTCTTCTCTCTTTACCAAAATAGTATGGCGAAAATCTACTAAAACTATTAGATCCCCCAGCAGGCGTATCCATAGGTCGGGAATGGGAGTATCGTGTTCGAAATGGCCCGGAGCTCCTACCAAATGAACTATTTCCTGCAGGGTACCCTGAATATGATGGGCCATCAGGAAAAGGTCCTCCAAGACTGTTTCTGAAATTAGCACCAGGTCGACTTGGAGGACTTTGTGGACGAGTTTCAGGGTCCAATCGCAACTTTTTGAATGATGACATTTTTACGTTTGCCAAAAACCTGTAAAAACATAAGATCCCATATGAAAACGTCTCATACTACTATGGTCAATGTTATCAGAAAACTTGATTATTTAACTGTTCTGTGGTTTGGTACCTTTTAAATTATATCTTTAAAGTAAATTTCCGATTAGGTGATGCGACGAGTGTTTCCAGCACTTAAATTCGCAAAACTTGAATCTTCTTGGCTTGAAGTTCACTTTCTTATGTACTCCAAATAATGCTTATACAGGCAATGGAAGATGAAAAATCGAAAACAGTTTTCACCTTAGTTTTATTCTCCACCAAAAATTCTTACTGCTTTCATAATTATTAATATTCATACTCAATATAAGGAGTGCTTTTATGTGTGAGCGAGATTCGCGATACGTTTACTCCAGTAACTTTCAATTTTTCTTGCAGTCAATAATAATTATTATTATGATTGATTTCCTATATGACTTCAGTTTGCAATAAAATCTCACACATGCTAACTATATACTGGTAGTCCACCTTTAAGCAAAGGAATACACGATAAATACAATGACAACGGAGCTAGTTCATCTGTACAACTACCAAAATAAACTATATATATACAACTTCTATCACTTTTATTACGATTAGTAGTACATAACTTCACTTAAAAGTTTAAACTTGACTTAATCACCAATTCAAGATCAAATCCAGGGATCTGATTATCTTATACAACGAAGGCCAATTAAACTAATGAACCAAGTAATTCCTAAAGCTAAAAGTTACTATAAAAGTGTCCAAAAACTATTTGTATACGCTGTTTACTTTTCCAAAACTTTAAAAACGTCTTGTTTGGAAACTAAAAACACTTCCCATCTCTCTTGTTGTTTATTACGTAAATACGTTCTCCACAAAATCACAGCTACATTTTTGAATGAGCTAATAATATTATTTTTTAGTAGATCAGATCAGATACTCCACAACATAATAGACTGGAGGCAGCTTCAGTTATAAAAATTTGTTCGGATCTGTTATGTGTATTTTGTATTTGAGGCATGATGAATGAAATGCATAAAAATGTTATGTTGGTTTGGTTCGGTTTATACATAAGATTTGGGAGATGTGTTTAGTGTCGTATACCTTCCTCAGATGTAAAGAAGTACGTAAGTGGAGGTAGATTGAAGAACATAGGGGATATGAAATGCGTGCTTTTCTGCATTGAACTTTGAAGGTAACCCGCTATCCCTGTGAAACCCCCCGCGCAGCTCCTAGACTGCTCACAAGTGCTTCTGGCGGAATGCTTTTGACTCAACACAAACAGCTGGGTGCATGTGCGTCACCGACTTTTGAAGCCGGAGATTTACTTATCATCGGCAATGTCTTTGTTTGGTTATGATGGAACATGTAATTAATCAATTAATGTTGCAAGTGTCTAGAATCTTAGCTTTAATGGTTTGCCATGTGTCGCATGTTTGAGTGACCAATGAAGAAAGAACTGGTTCGGCTAAACTAAATTACTGTTAACAAACAGCACAATAACATGACAATAAATTAAGACATGATAACTTTGTGCTTCACTTGAGCTGGACCTAGATGTTGTAATTATCAGTTAGCGGACGCTGATTCAGTCGAAATAATGAGTTCTGGGAGCAAACCTTCGTCAGTCTGCCGAGAGTTCTGTGATAAATTCGCTCGTGGAAAGTGCAGAACGCGTGAAAGTTTGGTCGCCTTTATGCTCAATCATCCTTCTAGTCGGTGAGTTTGTTCGTATGATTATGCATTATTTATCGCATCAAGGCATGATCAAGGTAATTTTCAATGAGGCTGTCTTTATATATAAAAGTATATAATTAATGTATAAATTAACATTCGCAACATAAATTATAATGCGAATAACTTAGGCTAGCCGGCGTAATTTCGTTCGAATCAATCAATCTACAAAATTTTCATTAAATTCATTCGTAATAATTCGTATTACTTATCAGTCTGATAACAAAAAAGTTCATATATATCACAATAGGTATAATTATTATTAATGAAAAACGGGTTACAGTTACAAGAATACAACTACAAATAGATATGTGAATATAATGCTATGTAATGGGAAAAACGAACTACTACTCAAACGTCAAACTACTAATGACTGCTACTTCATCAAAAAAAAATTAGTTGCTTTTTCTTCTCAATTACTATATTTTTCATCTGCAAACAGTGTAGCACTAGCACTAACATAGGAAAATATAAAATCAATTCATGAAGGAGGATATGAAGTAATGTCAACATTGCCACCAATGATTGACATAAATGAAACAAAATGTGACAATGGCTTCATCCAAATTGAATCCCGTGAGCGACTCCGTTTGCGTTTCTTGGTTGTAGCAATTACTGATGGGTGGTTATCAGACATTGACGCAGATCGAATGGTTAGGTTCACAGTACTTGGACCAGGTAGGCTCAAGTTTCCGAACACTACTACATTGCTTTGAGAGTCACGGTTCGCTTCAGCGTTATCTTCTCTTTGACCCATTTCTACTTCACAGTTATTGTCAATCGTTACCTTTACATCATCCACTCTGACAGACGTTGCTTCTGCTTTGCTGCACTAAAATTATTTAAAATATGGCGAATTGAAGCCCAATTGTAAAATATGCTGCATCACAAAAGTACTCGTTAGGTTAGAGTTAAGAGGTACCATAAGTTCATTGTAATTGTTGTCATCAATTGACTGCGCTTCATCTTCATCATCTTTAAAAGACTGCTGGCGACCCAATGTTGAAACAAGTCCCTTCATGCGTTTGGAACACTCCAAAAAAGTTTTCCTGTCAAAGGTTAAGCTTCGAGAGGTGTGTGGCATATCCGAATCCCTAACGCGCCGCTGTATTCTCTTCATGGTTCGTTTGTAGTCTCACCAGCAACCATTCAGTAAACTGCAGCAAATACGAGTTGGAAACTGATTAATAATTTTTCATAGAAATCGCTACGTAAAGACTTCAGCTAGTTTTGCATACTTGACAATTCCACAGTAATATAGTTACATGCTCAAACTAACTCTTAATCTTATAAATATAAAAGGTTCACTAGTAAGAGTGAAAATAAATCTTTTTTTTACCGTAGGGCAAAAATTGAAGACTGGATAGAATCTGAAGAAAGAAAACAGTGCTCAACAAGTCCCGAGGAAAATACTCATGACGACTATCGTGGTGGAAGAGACAAGCCGGCGTCAGCGTTATCAAAAGTCGACACCGCAAATCGCGTGAAGGCTACCCCTGATTCCAAATCAATTAAGAGCAATGCCGTTTCAGAAAAAGAACGTGAACTTGGAAATGAATGTTTCAAAAAGAAGGACCTACTAGGGAGTTTACTTCATTATAATGAAGCGATTAAATTTGCAGAGTGTCCACTTTCACCCGATGGCCCAGTTGATGAAAATGGCAATACCTTCGCCATAGCTCTTGCAAACCGTTCAGCCGTTTACTACGAACTTGGTAGTTCTTACTATGATAAATCCGTAAAAGACGCAGATTTTGCTTTGAGATATGGTTACCCGGAAAGACTGAAAGCCAAACTTTTGTGTAGGAAGGCAAGTATTTATGCCAGCCAAGGTAAATTAGAGAAAGCGCAAAAATATCTGGATATTGTCAAGACAGGTGCAATGGTCGCTGACATGGAGAACAGGAATGGTAAATCAAGCGTCAAGAAAGATGAAAAAGTTTGCAAAAAACAGACTTACTTGCCTCCTGGTATTGATGTGAAAATCCGTGAAACTCAAAAACAAATTGAACGTTTGAAGATTGCGGAAGTATCAGGAGCGCCCAAAGGAGAGTGTAAGACTGCTGCTAATGAAGGACACCTTGAAAATGGTTGGAAAGAAAATCCAGCCTTCGAAAATGCATCAGAGAGGATTGCTATAAAGGCGTCCACGAGTACTATAGGAAGACACGTTGTCGCCGTTGATGATATCAAAGCTGGAGACTTACTTTTTAAGGAGGAACCTTTTGCTTCAGTTTTGCTGCCTGAATTCTACGATTCTCATTGCTACCATTGCCATAAGTCATTACCAGAGAATGACGAATACTTTTTACCGTAAGTTTATTCATACACCTCCTATTTTATGCTAATTACTGATAAGAAAGAGAAATGTAGATATCTGATACACAAAAGATATGCAAATTTTTATGACTATGGAATTCAATGACAAGATTAAAGCTTTGTGTATCTTGAAGTTGAATGGGAATTTTTGACTTTTCAGATGCCTTCACTGCTCTCAAGTAAAGTTCTGTGATGAAATTTGCCAATCATCTTCAGAGCCCTATCATAGTATTGAATGTACATGGTTGAATCTCATGTATTCGGTTGGAATCGCGCATTTAGCTGTTCGAATAGTTCTTACTGCTGGTGTAGATAATATTTTGCATTGTGTGAAGCATCATGTTGAAATATCGAACGTTGAGAATTTGGAAATTTTCAAAAATGGAGGTGATAATTATCGACGGGTATACTCACTTTTGGATCATATCGATGACATGTATGAAGAGGACTTGTTTCAGTACTCGCTGGTAATAATTTATTCATAGACATCATAATATACAAAAAAAATATATGGAAATCAGATTCTGTAGCTTTGTTCAAATTTTCGAATGAAACTATTATAGACTGCATCCTTCCTCACAAGGTTTCTTCAAACAAAGACATCATTTTTTCAAGGCATCTCTGAAGACAACCAATTGAAAATTGGAGGAGCAATGTTGCGACATATCTGCCAGTTGGTATGCAATGCTCATGCCATCACTGATGTCTTACCGGGTATGATTGATTCGTTTATAGCAGTTGACTTGCTCTTTTTATATATGAACCAAAATATATGTTTTTGTTAACTTGTGTCACAGATACTCAAGTCAAATGTGTTGTGGATGAAAACCAAAAACGAATTGCTACAGCCATCTTTCCAGCAGCTAGTATAATGAACCACTCATGCAATCCAAACATTTCATTTTGCGTAATATTGTTAAAACATTCCAAATCAAACTTAAATTTTACTCATAATTGGACTTGACAAAAAAAGCTTTCAAATTGAATTTGTGAATGGAAATAGTTTCAGAATGGAAAAATGTTGATGGTGAAAGCATCAAGAGCCATAAAAAGGAACGAAGACGTCTACAATTGCTATGGACCTCACTTCCGCAGAATGCCAAGAGATGAGAGACAAGAAATCCTGCAGCAGCAGTACTTTTTTGATTGTTCATGTGATGCATGCAGACTTGAGCTGCAAACAAAATCCTCATTTGCTGTAAGTCCGTTCACAAAACTATTTTCGTTACCGAAATTTTCAACAACCCCCATTTTATTGCAATAATATTTTATGCATTCCTCCTTTGATCTGTGACCTTATCTTTTTCACTTCAATTTCCGCTCTGATAGGATCAATTTCAAGCCTTCAACTGTGAAAATTGTGAAAACCCGTTGCAACCCTCAAGTGCTCCAGTTGTTCAGTGTCCTTCATGCGGTCAAAACCAAAGCATGAAAGCAAAGTTTGACATGATGAATTCTGTATGTGATCTAATGAATAAAGGTACAAAATCAAGTGCTAGTACATAACTAATTAAAGTTGTATGCATGTTAAATGACATTTTTATTAATCTTTTAGGGCAGTATTTTTTGGACACCGATAGCTTGGAAGCAGCGACTGAGGCGTTTGAAGCATGTTATAAATTAGCAGTTAGAGTACTATTTCGGCATAACTCAACTTTCGGCCAAGTTTGCGATTCGTTAGCACGTTGTTATGTGATGGCAGGTACTGTACATACATAAAGCAGACAAATGATAATGAATGAGTTGTTAGTCTCGAAGCTTGATTAAATTCTGGTCATTGCATGCATTCCAGGAAAGCCTAATGAAGCAAAGAAGTTTCTACAGCACAGCTTAGAATATGTGAAGGAAAGGTTTGGAGAAGATTCAGCCGAGTATAACAGGGAATTAAGTAAATATGAATCCGTGCTACCATAATCAATTTGAAGCTGACTTGGATCCGGTTGAAGAGAGGAAGTCATCTTTTATTATCACCATCATCAACCTTTACATAACAGACGTATATTACGTAATACGTAACATGTCGTGCCTTTTCATTGCCTGATTTATATGAAATAGAAACGGAAATTAATAAACCTTGTCGTTAAAAAGATATTCTTGCAATATGAATTTTGCATTCTTCGACCATATTATGTATGCATACAGATAACATAACTTAAGTGGCACTAGAAAACATGTATAATCAGAAATATTCCTTCTATTTGGCTTTTAAACCTTCTCTCACAGAACATTGGCCTGAAAATCTGAACTGCGTACATGCATCAAGTCATGACCTTCATTGTTTATTGCCTTTTTGGTACAAACATCTCTTTAGCTAATAAGTAATAGAAGCATTAGTTTACACATGCATGAGCTCTTGACATTATACAGTGAAAAATGGATCAGCAGTGGTTGCGAATTAATTAGCGGATTCCAGTTCGCTATGAATAATTTCGTCCATTCTCCTCTCAAGCAAAAGTAAGTATCTGTTCCACATTGCTACTCCTCTCTACAACGGACGTACGTTGGGTACAACTCTGTAGACACTTCGACAGCACAGCACAAAGCCAAATGTACTCATACGAGATTTAGTCACTTCTTTAATGCAGTAAAACTTACGTGATAAATTTTCTATCGAGACATCTCAAATCTAAAAGTTTTCACATCACATCACACACGAATGTGTATTCACTATTCAGAAACCATTTTGTGTATGCATAATATGGAAAAATTAAAACGTCAATGGAGCGTACATTATAACATCCTTTCGTTCGTGGAATACATATGAAAACTCAATTCAGGTGCAATGGCATTGGATGTGTTGTTGAGACGAGGTGGTGGTGGCTCTTCTTCATCTCTCTGGGACTCTTTCAACCATGCAAATTTAATAGATGCGATGGTATGGTCCAAACCAGCTCAAACCGTATTCGCTAATTAACTCAACTCCTGTGTCGAAAATGAATGTGTGGCAATTCCTCCATTTTCCATCAGTGTAATGAAAGATCGCATTCGCGTAATACCACTTGAGACTACTGTGCAAAACTGAAAATCACACAATGGATTCCTATGTCGAATTCTTTTCCGGTCGCCGGGTTTTGATAACAGGAGCTGGAAAAGGTTGAGCATTATAATATATCTATAGTGCATACATATACTTCACACTTTTATAGTATATTGTTCTAAATATTGATTTTCCCTAAGCCAATTTTAAATACAGAGATCTTTTCATGCGATCTACAAGAGCGCGTTACGTACATAATCCTGTGGTCATCCATCATAGTAGAGTTTTCAAAATTGTGTAAACATTTTTTCTGTTTCCTCAAAGGGCTGGGCTACGCACTCGTAAAGAAGTTTTACGAAAATAATGCACTTGTATTCGCCCTGGACAAAAAGAAAGCATATTTGGACGCTCTGAAAGAGGAATTTCCAAATGTGTCTACTATTTGTGTTGACTTGAGAGATTGGGATGAAACACGTCGCCTTGTCAAGAGTATTGCACCCATTGATCATCTTGTGAATAATGCTGCCATTTCAGGCACTTCATTTTTTGAGGATATTGCACCAGAACAGATAGATGGGTATGAGCGAACAAAGAATTTCATGTTCATAATATTATATATCATTCATTGTGCTCTATACTATATGGCTTGTGTACATGGGAGCATTGAATAGTGTAGATAAGATGGATGGCATGTGTATTCATTCATTGTACATTTCATGTATGGCATACACCACGATTGACCTAAACTATAATAGGGTGATGTCCATGTTTTTTCAGACTGTTTGCTGTCAATTTCAAGGCAGTAGTAAATGTAAGTCAAGCAGTTGTTAAAGGACTAACTCAGCACGGTCGAGCTCAAGGTGCCACAATTGTCAACATTTCTTCAGTGGTAAGTGTGCTTACTTATATCAAAGCTAGCCAAGCACTGCGATGGGTGGGTTAAGTAGACTCAGCGAAAAGTGTTTTATCCATACGAGGTGTGAATTTGAATTCTCTTTCACTCTTTGCAATGGCTTGTAATGACTTTCACTTTTTGTTTGTCTCTGACTAGTTCGACACTACACCATCCAAAGGGATATGTATATACAGTTGCACCAAAGCTGCAATTTCGATGCTTACCAAAAGTCTCGCATTGGAACTTGGCGATCAAGGAATTCGAGTAAACAGCATAAGCCCTGCTCCCACTGCAATGCTAAAGGAGATGTTTGTCTCAACAAATCCCAAGATTGTACACGAGACACAGAAAGTATTGGATCGACAAGTTATAAAGAGACCAGTGCAGCCAGCCGAAGCCGCTGATCTTGTTTTGTTTCTATCCAGTCCTAATTCTGCAATGATCACTGGCTCTTCTGTGCCAATTGATGGGGGTATCTTCAGCCGCTAGACTGAAGCATTACTTTATTCCATGTTTTTTGAATCCATTCATTTACATACATAGCAATGGAAAGTACACATATAATGTGCTGTAAAACAACGAATTGCTTGCGATAAACCTTTTATGATGCTTTCATTTCACCTAACGTAACAGTAATATGTTCAATGTTTGGGACCCAAAAATAACTAACGTTTTAACCTGATTTCAAGTTGAGATTCATTTTTCATCCATATATGCACTTAACTATTCTGCAGCAAAAATAAATTTGATGTAAAAACATCTGGTTAATTAAAATATCCGGTCTATTGACTCACGAAAATGTTTGTACAAGTAATAAAAATCCTTCCTTGCATGGTCTTACATTGAGTTGAATAGCTTTTGATATGATGGCTATTGAGTTTTGAAATCTATCTAGGATATATGGACTTTTCTCCATATCCATTTATCCAACTATTATCCGAGATTATTTGTAGCTTTGTAAAATTACAACAATAAGAAACTCAACAACCGCATGAGAATCTCTCCAAATGTTGTACTTCACTTTCAACGTTCTCAACTTTTTACCCCTTTTTCTAATTTGTCAAATTGATTTTCCAGTTTTAGCAGATGATTTCAAGTGCTCAAAGTGTACATCGTTGAAAATTGAAGAGGATTCCCGATGGAAGTATCATATAAAGACCACATCATATCATGATCATCATCATATCTTGCATTGCATTGTAAAAACTCTTGCAATTACTCCAAATGGACTGAATGATCCCCGAGAAGAGGTTTCAAGTACTCCTCATCAATTCTTATGAGCCCATATATTACCCATTGGGAACTGATTCAAAGTGTGCCTTAGCACAATCCTTCCCTCTCCCTTTTCTCTTGCCACTACTGTCATTCTGCTGGCCACAAAGGATGTACTTGTAAAAATAGGACTTTACAATGCAAATATCGTAATATGTATCGCTTTTTGAGTATCGAACAAAATCTTTCCTTGTATCAGACGGAAATTTGCTTTCATCGTAACTTTGTGATGCCACGCTTACACACATCATCCATTCGAAAAGAATAAAAGCCATATCAAAATAGCGTTTATGAACCAGTACAACTTTGGGCTACATGACCACCATAAACAGCTATACCAATACATGTGAATACTGGGTGCTCAGCGTGTTCCCATATAGTACGTTTATGCATTCACAAAATCCTTTTCAATCTGTTGAAGTTGCAGTCTCCCCGAAGTCAGACTTACTCACACGGTGTGTCCTTATATACTATACCTACAACACACTATATACATTTTGTATCTATATGCTACAAAAATGCATAGGCTGAGTGCTAAGGTTGTCTCATAATACCCACAGGCAAACGGCCAGGGAACAAAGGGAATACATGGGAGTATAGAATTAAATGGCATGGCTGTGTGAACGAGGTTGCTGATGCTGGAAAAAGGGATAGGGAAGAGCTCGAGCAGCCTCTCTTCTCAATCTCCGAATTATTTTCTTTCCCAGGCAGATGTGATGTCAGTGTTCCTCGTGGCTCTGTAGGGTGAACATCTTCCATAGCCAGTTGTGAAGATAGAAAGTACAAACTAAGTACGTTATACGTAGTCTCGGTCTACAACCAAGAGCGTATTTCATTCTGCTCTCATTATCATCTCCAACATTTTTAGTATCCTGTTTATATCTCCTTGCATGCAATATGCATTATCTTAGCTAAGAGAAATTATAGAGTCACCTCATTGACAATTCGTCACGTAGAAAAACATGGAGAGAAGAAAATTTTACCTGCCTCGTGGAAAAACTTCATGGGCATAAAAACAAAGGAGTATTATGCCTACTTTCTCCGGGATTGGCCTGTGCGTCTCTACCTGTTCTTTTATTAGCTCTAAAAACTTTGGCTTCCTTTGTTGGGAAAAGTGAACGGACAGGTTTGTGTGCTTCTCCCTCTACTTATTGTCACAATACGAGTAGAGCAATAAAAACTATCATTGCCTTTTTTCCTTTATGATGAGCATCATCCTCTTTATAAACTTTTACTAAGCCTCAAGGAAACGTATAAATTAAATTGAAAGGAACCCTGTGGGAATCCTTTTGCTCGTGAGTTTAATCAATCTAATGGATCCCCATTTGCTTCCTTAGTCTGTTCATCTTGTGTGTTTGCTTGAGAGTGAAAGCAACGTTGTGCTTTGTAAACAGTTGTAAACTTGCGGTGTGTGTGAATATCAGTCGCAAATCACGTTTTGTACGTGCGGAATCTGCTAGGATCGTGAATTTCTATTAATAGTAAACAGTTCCTTGGCCACACAGAGTCAGTTTGACTGCTGACCTTCCTATTTTATTCAGAGTAGAGTCACGTAAGAAATTAAAATACTCTCATTTGTAAAGTGTGAAAACTGAATTGCGCCCATTGTGTCTCGTTCCCTGTTGTACTTTATAGGGCTCTAATACCTGTTATAAATCTTATCAACATTTGTAAAGATGATATCGTCTAACGTAACACTGTTGCCGTGTTATTTTGTGCTCAACAAGTACAACTGAATTACCAGATTCATCAACAAGGGCCGCTGCAAACGGCGTAATTAAATTGATCCCGTAACCACCTAATTCTGTCATTGTCATCAATAGCGGGAATGTCCTGTGGTAAGTTCCTCCATTAAACCGTTAGTGCTTTAATGACTAAAAGTAATCAAGAGGGTCATCAAAGTAGAGAGCAATAAATCCTTCATCAAATTATACACTTACGTGTGTTTCTACTCGACGAGGTTTGCTCATCTCATGATCGGAACGCAGAGGTAAGCACGACATTACAACTTGTGTCATGCTTTCTGCACACTTCCAGTACTCTCCAAGCAGTACGTGTGTGTTTATTTAACAAGTGCCAACACCAACTTTTTCTTGTGTACTTATACAGCCTTTGCAATGCATGTTTCCTTTGTCATATCATTGGTTGTACACTTGCTCAACATCATTGGTTATAGTTATAAATGTACATTCAACCGCAACTAACTCGGGTTCCCTTTTCTCGACTGCATTCATTCTGACGTGCAACAGTACCACATTAGTTCCGTTCAGCACACAAACTTGCCATAAAAGTCGGACTTCCGTGATGATGATAGTCCTTGTTTTATGTCGAAAGCTTGCAAATTCATTTATTATACTGTCGAATAAATCCTACCGACAGTGTGTGCGGTCTATTTCACCAAGTTTCACTGTTGATACAATGCAAATAGCTAGCCTATCACATATTCACAGCAACTATTCCCATTGGGAATGAGGAATCAACTAGCAGTGTGAGGTTGGGTGATATGATGATGATGATGAGTGATTTTAATTAAGCTCCTCTAGCACGCATACCCCCTCACATGATTATTCAGTCTGTTTCTTTAGGTGTCTTGTAGTTACTCCGAAATCCTTCCTTTAGGTCATTATTAAGTTTCGTGTTTACCTACAGACTACATATTATTTTGTAGTAAACATGCAGACTGCTTGGATTGTCCAGGGTACTACCTGCTTTCATCATTCTTGCTAATTATTAAAAGTTGTGAGACCAGTCAGAAAGCAATACCAAAGCCATGTTATTTGTGAGGAAATGCACCGCATTTTAAGTTAACCTACCAATAACTAATGAAGATTAGGAATATAAAAAGGTAGTGTCGCAGTTTGTTTTAAAACTGACTTTAATTTGTACCCAATGTTATTTATGATAGGAAGTCTGGAACGAAAATAATGATGCTGGGGCAAGGAGAGATCATAGAGACTCACAATATATTCATACGCTCCAATACAATTTTTAATTTAAGCTTTCTCTTTGCTAGAGTGGCTTCAAAGCACAAGAAATCATTGTGCACTGTCAATCAAATCCAATGTAATAAATGGTACTCCCAAATCCAAATTTCTTTTTTGAATCCAATACATGTATTCCACCTTTAGCTTTTGTTTGTAACACAAATATTAAAATGCATGGAAAATATTGAATTTAACCCTCGACGATTTTTAAATATTCTGTATAAGATCTACAATGGCAATGTATGCGTTATATAGTATAACCTTTGCTTAACACACTTACTTATTATTAGAAACGTACACAACCTGTAGAGAGTATATATGTACTTGTTTAATAATCCAGTGATCAAAGTACTCGTTGAGTTTATTAAAAGTAAAGGCATAAGTAGTGAATTTCATAACGATCGTTTGAAAGGAAAACGGTGCTAACGCGTGTAATGGAAAAGGTTGATTCCAAGCCAAGCTTAAACATCTACCTGCCACTGCAAGAGCGAAAGTCTATATAGCGAAAGTTTGTCTCGCGTTTTTTCTAAAATCCTCCCTTCTCAAATTTTTTTTTCGTCCGGTTGTTTTTGTAAAGTTTGCCATGAAGCTTGAATATTACTTACAGGTAGATGGAGAAACGTCATTATGAATTTACCAACCGTTCATCTTTGCCAACAGTCAAGTAGACGGTGGAGCATGTGTACACAACAAGTAGCAACAGCAGCAGCAAGCCAAGACAAAATCCAATGTGATGATGAAGTTGCTGCTGCGGCCGTTGAAAAGTTGTATAAAAACTTGCTTATAAAAAGCTGTGTACCTTAGCATTCTCGGCGAGTACTCAAGGATAGAAAGGGAAGGTGAAACTGCCATATGAAAGTGTGAAAATGAGTATGAAAATGAAGTGTGTATTAGAAGTGGAGAGATACTTTAAGCACGCGCATAATAACTGCTGTGCTTTTTGAAGTTCTTCTAAGCAGAAGATATTTCATTTCATGCATATTATCATGGGCTGTTTCGTTCATGCTGTAGTAGTTTCGCAGTTATAATATAAATGCCATTGTTGCTCGAGATGGCTATCCGCTCGCAATACGCAAATGCAGATCCTTTTCCCACATATTATCCCCCGTATATCTTCAAGCATAACAATAAGCAATTTGATGTAATGTTGTAATGTAATGACAGTGAGTGCTATAACAGAAGATAGTTTTGGTTTAATTTCATGCTTCGTGGTTGCATATGGTCCAAGGGCTTTCACCACCAAGTACTCACATTATAATGTTCCTTTATGATCCCAAAATATTATCATCCTTTATACGGAAATGATGAAACTACCTGACTTCTAGCCCACCTAATGGTATCTTTTGAATTACCTTATCACAATTTCAGTCGGCAGAAATATCATAGATTTAAACTTTTCAAGTTACGATGCTAGGATGGAGAGTAACCTAATTTTGAAAAGATCAAGTATATTTTAACGTGCCTCAACGTATAAAGTGTTATATAAGTTTTATTCAGTATATAATATTATTATCCTTACATTAAAGATACAGGAAGGAAATAATGTACTTCTTACCCCATAATACTCATTCTAGAATTCTTTCTATGCGATCTAAGTAGCTTTATTGAGTCTCAGATTTTTATTGTGTATAATGGTAATTTATTTTGCTCTTTATTCTAATATTTCCTGTACCTGATATAACGTTGGATGTATATGATATAAACATATTTATTAGTTGCAAGTATTCTTTTTGCTGAAGTGTTTGAGTAGCCTGAACTGAATTGCTGGTTATATGAAGATATAACATTTTAGCATTTAAACTACGAACTAAAGTAATTGAAAAATTAATATATGGATTGTTTGGGAGTGCGGAAGGCTGGCTATATTTATCTGCTTGTAAGAAAGTACGAGAGTAAAAATTCCCCACTTTGCAAAGTGGAAAGTCCCAATTTCCAGTTGTAGTACGCTGTTCTCGTGCGTCCAAGGGTTCTCGGTTGGCATTCAAGTATGGGGCTCATTTTTTGTGTACAAAGCATGCATGTTAAATGCTCGACTTGGTAGGCACACGTGCCCCAGCCCTGATCGCTCAAGTGCCTTTAAATCCTTCAGCAGTTCTGGTTCCCACAATATTCGTTGAACCCAATGGGTGAGCCAGTCACGACACAAAAAGGAAACACTCATACGGAATAAATGTATGTGCTCCATGCTTATTTCGGGATGGAACGATGATTCCATTGAACTGCAAAAATATATTCAACATATTATATAATAAAACATGAATACGTTTACACTTTTGCAATGGATTCAAAGCGTTGTCAATCCTTGCATAAATTTTCTCAAATATTATATCATGTCATTTCCTTCCAAATGCAATATTATGTTTGCTGAACTACTTATTTGAATACGGATGAAGAAAAAAGAGGAAGGAAAAGTGATGAGTTGTTTCAACTTTAACCAAAAAATTCATATTTATGGCACGTTGTATATTTAGGCACGGAATAACATTGACAATCTATGGATTTATACCTATATAAACTTCCATAACAAGTATGCACAACCATCGTTTGAAATACGAAGTATAAAGCAAGATAAGAGAAGATACCAAACGAAAGCCGTTGAACAAGGATGTGAAAGTTATCTTTAGAAAAATATTTTTACTTCTTTGCTTTTGCTTCCCTTGCTCCATCCGATGCATTTTATTTCATAATCATATTCTTTAGTTCTCCCCCGTATAACCGCTCACTCCATACATATTCGGTGGTGAAAGTCGACTCAACTTTTTTTTGTACTGGTAGATTCATAAATCGTCGCCCTAATACCCTCGAGCATCCAAGTTTTTAAGCTTAGTTTTCACTAGATACATAACAACCAGAACCAAAGTAAGTATACTTCCATGTATGCCCACTTGAAACGCTCATCGAGACAAGGTGAAAGGAAAGGTACAGGTTCCAGGTATACATTGGAATGCTTTTTATCTTCGTTGCCTCCAGCATGGTAAAAGGCGTCAAAGAAGAGTATCAAAATGCGCGTGAAATTATGGTGAATAGGAGAAAAAACAGGAAATGCAAGTGGGGAAAATACTACGTAAAATGAATTTGTGCATCCACAATTGAAAAAGTGGTGGTCAAGAGAATTATTGTATTTTTCAAATAAGTAAAGTGATACTGGCCAGAAGCTTGCTGTCAGAAAAATAAAAAGAGAAAGTGTTACCTATGCCATCTGCATCAGTCGCATATTATGCATAATATACTTTTCCATAAAGGGACTGCCTACTAACACAATAAAGGGTTGAAACGGCCACAAATAGATACACTTTCGTGAAGAAAAGTGTAATGAAATGCATTCACTCAATTCTGACATCAACAGATGTTGTTTACTCATAAAATATTTTATACAAAAAGGGAAAATTCATAAAGAGAAAACTTCCATCAGCTTTATCTCTCACAATGTTGTTAGGAATCCAAATTTTGTGTGATACGAAAAGATACATATAATATTAAGTAAGTGCTTTCACAAGGTAGACGAGAGAAAAGATTTTTTTACGACGAATGTAGCATTCAACGATCATACAGATAGATGTACGCTGCAGTATAAAAGATAGTAAAAAGGAGGAAAATAATTTAGATATTATCCATTAGTTGACTTCACGTGTCTCATGCGGAAACACGGTAACGGTCATATAACGGCAGCATTCTTGATGGCTGTGTCTTACCATGCAAACCATAAAAGTGAAGATTTCTCAAAGACACATAAAAACGTTGCTGCATGTAATATGTATATGTGTGGTGCATGTGTCGAATATAGTGATCGTTGGAGCAATGGAGAAGTGAAAGCCTTCTTTCTCTCTTTGAAGAGACCAGAGAAATGTAGAAAGTAAAAGTAGCATTCTTTACCGCATTGCATTTTTGAATAGCTGAGGCAGACACAGCACACAACTGTCCGTAAAAAAAGAAGGTATAGCCACTTTCTCTTTCGTAATGTTCAGTAAAAGGAGACCGTAGCCAAAATTGAAATGTTAAAAATTCATTGCACACCACCATCATCCGTAGCAACATCCAATGCAATCTTTATGTGATGTCTTTTCTTGGTTTATACTGTATAATGTTACATAGGTTTGACGGGAAGCAAACGAGTGTTGTGTTGTTATTGTGCAAGTTACATGTAACTACATCATATTCTTTACCCTACTCCTTTGTGAGCTCGAATGTATTGGTTGGTTAGGTAGGATGGTTAAAATTCGTGTCCGTTTTGGAACTACGCTGCAGTTTTCTTTGTCGGGAAAATTTCCTTGGAGCAAAATATAAAATAAAGTTAAGTAGTAAAGCATGAATTTGCTCCGTTAATATAATACATAATGAAGAGGAATGATGTTGGGAGAGGGGAACAAATTTTGTTTACAATGTGTACACAACGACTCGTCCTGGCTACTTCGAGTACCTCAATAGAGTTAATATAAAATAGTTAATATTGAATTCAAATGATATTGCAGATGAGGACGGATGACGATGCAGTAAAGTAGTAGACGTTCATGCAACCAACTAAAAATCCCTCACCTGCAATGTTGAAGGCGCTGAACGTGCCATACTACTGCATTCTTCAGTAGCA
Source organism: Orchesella cincta (assembly GCA_001718145.1). Taxonomy (NCBI): domain Eukaryota; kingdom Metazoa; phylum Arthropoda; class Collembola; order Entomobryomorpha; family Orchesellidae; genus Orchesella; species Orchesella cincta. Next base: position 112,449 of record LJIJ01000457.1, read on the forward strand.
CATTTCTTCCAACTGCATTTCAATTTAATTTAACTTTTACTAGTGTGCATGTTACCAGAAACCAAATCCACATACTGTGAAAAGCATATTTCATCCATTTTAAAGAAGTAGCATTTATTTTTCACAAACATGGCGTATATATGTTGTATCACAAAATCTTCGTCTTGAGTCTTGATGCAATACTTGAAAATGTTTTACGAGTCTCTTGTGATTACAAAGTGCATTACATACATACCCATATGCGTCGTGCTAATATGCAACTAAACTACTGGGATGCTACATGCATACATTTCGTGAGTTTGCAAATAACACAAAGTATGCTTTACTTTGAGTAATTTCTACGGGGAGTACTGAGCAGATTTGACATTATGCAGCATTTTGCGTGACTATATATAGATGCTCTACCATTATAATATCTCTCATTATCATCTCAGTATCTTTGTAAACAAGGGTTGAGTCTTTGTGGAAGATGAGTTTTTTTCTATGTAGAAACTTGAGATTCCCAACGGACTGAAAGGCTGTCAACTTTTGAATGGAAATTTCAAGCCATGTTTGCAAACATGGGGGTTCTATAGTTTTCTATTTGCATTTTGTATGTGTGGAGACTAAATTGAAGCGGAAAGTTCATTTTAAACCGTGTTGAAAAAATACAGCATTTTTAAGTATTAAAAAATTTGAGGACCCTCAGGTCGAATGGAATTGAAGTTGACACCAGAGACGAGAAAGTGTAATATGTTTAAAGAGGGTTCATTGCAACATCAACCAAGGCAGGTTTCACTGCAGTGCCAAAGTATAATGCCTTGTGCAAGTGAAATGCGTTGTAAGGGAAATTAAGGTGAAAAGGGAACTGCATAAAAGAGAGTGTATACAAACGCAGTGAAAAGGCATGCTTTTTATTAATAGATGAAGGAAGGTATTAAGCTTTTTGGCTTTTGTTTGAAACATCTAAGCAAATGGGGGAGGCTGAAAGAGAGTTTTGTGTGTTAATTCCATTTGTAAACGAGTGAAAAGGGGGGTTAAACAGCATCAACGGATAGGCTTAATATTGTGCTCGACTCCTTTCTCATATTTGCTTTGTACTTGTGGATGGATATACTTCCATGTATGAATGTATCTGAGCCAGCAAAACACTCGACTTTTCAGAGCAACCCAAGGCCAAAGGTTTGAGCAGTGAGCCAGAAAGGGAAGAAGACGGGCAGGCATATGTACATGTTACGTCCAGACTTGCCTGATAAAAAAGACCCTTAATAGGTCCATTGAGAAACAAAGAGGATTACCCGTCCTACTCGTATTGTCGATTTTGTGTTGTGAAACCTATTTCCGTGAAAGGATGACTCAAAGATACATTTATATCTTTAACCTATAGACCTGCAGTTTACCCATGGTATTTCTTAATACTGCGTATTTATCCTCTTTCTTATCTGTACAGAAGTGTATTTATGAAGCCATGCATCTCGAGGAGAGAATGCAAAATACAGACAGGTGGGACTACATTGAGGTTCATATTATGTGATTTCATTCCTTTTCTTGTAATGGAAAAATCAATAGTAAATTCTTTATTGGTAAAAATTCTTCTCTAGATTTCAGTAGTCGAGTGTATTGAGCAGTGTACAAAGCTACTTCTAGATTTTTCGATGTAAAGTGACATTTTCACCTTACGACGTTTATTGACATATATATAGATAGACTATTACAAAATTGAAACTTTTATGTCGAAGCCATTTGCATTAATTGAAGTGAAAGGAAAAAGATTATTTTTTTGAAAATATTAAAGTGCCAGAAGCGTATTAAATTTGACAAGTGAAATTTTGTTACATTAGCAAAATTATTTTTTTAAAAGTTACTTCCACGAATTCAGCTGATGATCTCGTGCGACCTATTTCCAACTTTTCATGTATGTACGCCTAAGTGTGTTTGTATAGCCTCTAATTAAGCAAATTAAAAACTGAAGTTGCAAAATAAATGCTTTGATAGTCTCATAGTGGCAAGGACTTTCTGTACTTACTTTAATTATCTCTGCTTTGGGGCTGGAGTTTACTCAATCTTAAAATGTAAAATGTAATGGGAGAAGTGGAATTTTAGAGAATGATGTGCTTTACAAAACAGAAGTGTGTGCATACGCTGTGGATTATGAAATTCTCT
>LJIJ01000458.1:0-114423 GCA_001718145.1 Orchesella cincta
ATAGTGAAGTAGTGAAAAATCCTGGTGTTACCACAATAGTAAGTCATGTTATGAGTAATTATTAAATTGGAGCTGCGTATTAAGTAAATGTTGTAAAAACAAGTTAAACCTTTTTACTTACAATTTTTAGCGTACTGTGGCACTAGGATGTTATAGAGGAATAGTTAAAAGTTGTCCCCGGACGCTATTGTACAAGTTGTAGAAATTATGACGAGAGTGGCTGTTCGTGAGCTCACCGATAGTAATGTTCCTAGTAAGTCTGGCATAAAAAGCGTAGCTAACAGATGTATCTCAACTCAAGGATATTGGTATAAAATAAGTTTATTTTTTAAAATTGCTTTTTAGGTGATGTAAAGAACGAGGCAGAAAAGTTGATCACGGTCTTAAGAAACACGGTAGGAAACTCGAATTCAACATAATACACGCGCAAGTAAACGATTTCTTCCACAAGAAAAGGAATCTTAACGGCAAAGAAGAAGGAAACGGTAGGTTATCTTAAAAAAAATATAAACCACTCATTCCTGTATTTATTGACGATTAATTACTACCTTCATTTTTTACTTTAGGTTATGCTCCATCCTGGTTTGGTGCGAAAGCGTCCAAAGAATGTTAAAACTCCGTTTCCAATGAAGAAAAGAAAAAAAAACTAAATATACTATTTTAACGACTTGTTTATGAACTTTATTGTTACGTTCTAGCAAATTATGTTATTTATAATTCGTTGTTTTAATACCATATTATTATTATTATACCCCTTCATAAAACGCAGTCGATAATAAAAATGTTATGTCTCTGTCTATAAAAGTTTATGTTATGTACATTGCGTTGAGGAACCTAATTACTGCATACATATTTATAAACGCACGAAAAATATAAAAGGATTTAATTTCTTATTTTTTAAAGTCTGAGATACTGGAAAATAGGAGCAATTATTATGCATACCGCATATTTACACAAAAACAAGCAACTTTATGCAAGTCAAATAACCTTCTCGCTTGTTTTTTCTGTGATAGGGTAGGTTTCTGAGGCGTCTTTAGCGTCAACAACATGTCTACTACGACATAAACCGTTTGGAATGTTTTGAAAGTTATCCACTGACGTAGATTGTTTGGATGATAACAAAGAATATTCTAATGGTTGCCTCATTATCATTTGCATCTCTCATCTTATGTAAGTTCGACTTCTCTGCATCTATGATGTGAATCATTAAAATACACTCATTTAGTACAAAATCAATTCAAAACACGATGATTATTACATGAAATATAAGCAAGGTTATATATTTAGGCCCTTACCACTTTGCCCCAGCGCTAGCAAACCGTCAGCTTTGTCCTCCGAAGGCGAATAAGCCTTAGCCATTATGTCAATTTGGTTGACAATCTCTTCCAGGAACATCCTCAGCTCTGTGGCATTAGGAATAACTTTTGGGTCGGAAATTGCCGAAAAATGGATTCTACCACAGTAGCTTTGTGTGGATATGCCGATTCCTACATTACATTTCATAGCCATAAAACATTTTGACTATTTATGACTTTCACACATTATGCATAACATGTAAGTAACTTACTCAAAGCAATGAATATTAACGAATAAGCGTCAATTAGTTTACCATTTTAAAGCAATTAAGCTTTGACGCATTAAACGTACCTGTTGTGGTGACCAGCGGAATCCACGCTGCAGCATCTACCATCTCCCTCCAAAAGTTTAACAGACGTTTTATAGCCAGGCACATTGCTGAGCATGATTGGTGTTCCCGACAAGTTGAATAGTATTTTATGCAAAAACTTTGGTAATGATCCCAGCGCTCTTTGCATATAGAAATCAAAGACGGGATCAGGTTGACTAGCACACCTTCGTACTTCCTCATAAGTCTTCGCCAATCGTTTCTTGGGATCATCAACTTTGAGCGGAGCAGTGTATGGCCACATTGTGAACTGATTGACCAAACGCTTTTCCTCAGTGTACGGGAGCATCACACCAACACTTGCCAAGTGCAAAGTTTTGGGTACAGGCTTTCCAGGCCAGAGTCTCAAATGCGTTTTGTTCAACGCTGCGAAAACCGCTGCTATTGTTATTGATGTCACAGAAGTTCCAGACGCAAGTCGCAATTTCCGTAATTTATCCATCCCAACCACAGAACTTTTTGCAAAGATTTTAGATAGTGAGTATCGTTCAACTCCGTACATACTCTTTGTTACAAGGAGCATACCCAAATTCGTGAAAAAGTTCATGGGACCCACAGTCAATATTTTAGCCCAAATATAAACCTTTATCCACACCGCGTTGTTGAATCCTTTTGTGGGATCAATAGGTAGTTCTCCAGGAACGTCAGCCAAAAAGTTATTGACCAACAAGACATAGGAAATCCCGTCACAGTAGGCATGATGGATTCTGACGATGAGAGCGTAATGAGTTATTTCTTCATCTTCCAATTCACCTGCCATACGGAATTTGGGTATCATGAGTACTTCCCATTGAGGCATTTCCTCACCGCAGTCGCGTGGAGCTAATTTAGAACAAATTTCTACGAGTCTAGCCTCATCGACAATTTCCTCGGGGTCAAAATCGTCGAGAAGCCTTACGTGCTTGGTAACGTCAAATGGTACTTTTTTGTCCCAGCAGAAGTAGCCAAACTTGTCTGTAAGCACATACTTCAGTCTATCATACCCGAAGTTTTGGTGAACACTTCTTGGAGCTTTGCACAGATTCGGTTCATGTCTGGCACTCCGCGGATGATTTTGTAGCCGTGAATGTATGATTTACTGCTTCCATGTAGCTTGACACCCAAATACGCTGTCTTTCCTGATGCCAACTCATATCGTCCAGGGTAGTAGTAGTTGCATTCCAGCTGGGAATAGAAGCGGAGTGTAACGTTGATACAGTAAATGACGGTTGCAATGGGACAGAAAAATATGGCTACCATTACCCCCAACATTAACGTTGGGATGGTGTGAGCTTCGATCGGGTTAAAAGAATTTTGGAAACATTTTCACTTTCCTACCGGACTTTTTAATCACGTCCTAAAATATTTATATATATGTCTACTACCACCTGCTTGATGATGTCAATATCAAAGATGACACTTGTGCATTACTCTTGGCACAAAGCTTGAGTGACTGGAATTTCACTTTACTCGTAGACTTCTGGCAAACCCATTTCTCCAGAGCCCTTCAAATGAAAGTAGGAACGCTAAGGTGACACTGAACTCTGGACAGAATTTACCGTTTCACAACGTAATGAGCTTTGCACATGAACGAAAGTGTCGCTGACCTTGCTTGAACCTTGGAACCTCAGCAAGTTCAAGTAAACAACATGAAGCAAAGTCATGGGCTTGCCACAATAGACTGAACCTAACTGAAGCAAAAGGTTTGGGTCTGAAAGCAGATTCCACTTCTTTATCCTCATATTGGGCAACCTTCATCGCTCATCGCACGACTACAAATACTCCAAAAGTCTTCATCATCAGACATAACAGTGCTCATTGACAAAATTGTTTGTGCATAGATTTGTACGTAACGTAAGGTAGTTACGTAGATTACCACAAATAAAGGTTAGTCGACTTATGGAACATTAAGGAAAGCATCATCAATGCAAAATGCATCTACCCCATCTTTATCCAATGCTACATTTTAACACATTTGTTGAAAGCAAATAATATAGATTATAGGACAAAAATTACTCATGGGGTTACAAAAGATAGGACTATGCTTATGACCGTGATGTGTGTTGTTGCAGTCAGATCAACATCTTGTGAATGCAAAATAAATCTTATTTTTCTCCATTAGAGAAAAGACCAGTCACTTTATCTTATAACTTTGAAAGGGTACATCATATGTACATACATAACAGGTAAATGTAAGTGACACATCCCATCCCAAAGACGCCGATTGTCTTCAAGAAGTGGCCCTTTAATAACGGTGACCGTAAAAATGTGTCCTACTGAATTATAGAATTATATTACCTACATTGGGGCACTGCAAGAAATTTTAGGTTACCGGTACAGTGCATGTGTGTGCAGTGTCAACTGTGGTCTATATATCGTATTCGACATGTGCAAAAAACAAAATTGCTTACTCCATTAGCTGGTTGCCAGTCCCTTCTTTGCTGTCAACTGTGTATTGAACTTGTCCTGATACAAAACTGCATTTTTTTAACTGAACTTCACAACACAAATTCATATGCGAATGCGGCCGTACTTATTTGTCACGTCCAGCATGTATAGGCTTTTACATAATATGGCAAATGTAGCATAATAGATAGTAAGAACGAGTATTGGACCAAATAAGGTCAAGGGCTCAACTGCTTCTTATTGTGGTCATCCCTCAACATACTAACTAATCATACCTTTGACTGCACGACAGGGCCCAAAGCGCATGTAAAAAAGCATTGAATCTGCTAAAATGTGTGTGGTGTGGTGCCTTGAAATGGGATCCGAAGTGAGATATTATCAAATGAAGTCTGCATACATGGGACAAATAAAAGTTTTGTTTTGGCTAGCCCAGAAATAGGTTGTTTTCACTCTCTCTACTAATTCTTGGTTTTATTTAGCTTTTTCTGAAGGCACTCTTCAATTAGGTTTGAAAAGTCTGACATTTGGTTGTTACTGCATACGTATATAAGTATTTCGTTCTATACTATGGCAGTTCATGTTCTTGTCGACCTCAAAGAAAATGCTCGTTGACATTTTCATACATAACATGACTGAATTGCAGCCTGTGCGTGCTCGTTTTATTGCTGTGGATCAATGCAACATGATTCAATGATCATTGACATTGATAATCCCAAAATGCTTCAATATCGTTCGCGTGTATTGTGTCTAGCCGCTTTTGTACATACATTACATTTGTTTGTTTGTTGTATGACAAGTTACTTCTTGATGGAGCGTAAACGAGATTTTTGACACTTTTTGCAGTTTAGGTTTTCAATCGGCGAATTTAATTTCAACCGGGAAATGAGTAATGATGCTTTAATGTTAATGGACTCAATAAAACGGAGTTTTAATGAACATTGACTTTGTTAAAATAACTGGGATTGTTATTAAGCTTTTGTCTCACGTTTCCCCTATTAACGTTTGTAGTCGCTGAATAATCTCCTTAAGTTCCTTTCGTGTGCATTGATTGTCAGTTTTCAGGGGAGGTGGAAGAGGAATCTGCCAAGTACAAGTAACGGTGAAACCCATTTCCAGTAACTGAAGCTCTAGTGTTTGTATCTCTTGTTTGTCTTCAAATATCTATATGTGTGTATTACAGAAAGTAGATGCTTTTCAATTGACCGTGTTGAAAGAAATACAGACATATATATAGAAACATTGATAGTTCCAAACAATTTACAGGATGTTTATGCATGATACTTTTTCTTGAGATTTGCTCTGCTTCTTTCCATTTTAATCCGTTTCGTTCCTCCTTTACAACTCGTCCTTCGTTGTCTTTCCACAATCCTAAATTTTTTATTTTATACCATCGCGTATTGTTCGAAGGAATATACTGTGAAGAACCGTTAAGAACCAATCATACATATATTGCCAAAAGTTTGAGGTTTTACAGCACAAAATTCGCTGAAGCGGATGGAGGTTATTAATGATGTACGTACCTTGTATTCCGAATCTCCTTTCCGAATGTTTTTAGGGTCCTCCGCGGTTGAATAGTATGTATTCAAAATATCCGTTTTAGCCGATGGAGAAGATTGGGGTAAAAACAGGCGACGCCTTATTTCAAAATTATCAAGAAAAGAACTGGAAACTTGTGAAACACACACAAATAGTAATGCAACATTTGCAGCAAAAACGTAAGCCTTTAAGAAATTCATTTTATAACTATATTTCATGGTACGCTCTTCAATTGTCTACATTAATGAAATGAAACTTGTGTTTGTTTTCATCCTTCTAACTAGATACTTTTCAACAAACAATTAGGACTAGAACAATGCATGATAAAAATAGAATTTCTCGGAACTCGCTTTCAACCATGCGCCACTACATGTTTCAGCCAAAATGCGGAATATGGTGTAAATCTATAAGTGAATGTTCTTCCAAGGAAAGGAATTGGAATTGGAATTTTATCATCTAATCCCATTTGTAAAATAACATTTTGATTAGTAAATGTATGAGAAATCATTAACTCAACGAGATGCCATTTCAATTTTTTATAAACCTGTTTACATTTACTCGAATACTCATTTCGTTGTAACAATACATAAAGGTTCTTATTTTCAGATCAATAAACATTTGTATAAAGCAGGACCTGTAAAAGCTTGTATACGTGGAATCTCACACAATAGTATAATATGATGCCTATATAGTACTTCTACATCTTATCTTTAATTTATGCTCATCTTGTACACTCTGATGAAATTGGATTAACACAAAACAATTGCAGCAAAGTAAATTGGAAATGGAACAATTTTTAAACTGATCATGAGTCAAAAGGTCAATTTCATAATAAAATAATAGTTCCTGTCGGACCAGAATCTTGTGATTGAAACAATTAAAACACGGGATATATGAAACAAAAAACGTTCTCAAGCAAAACAAACTACTAGCTAATAAAGATTAATTTACAATATTCCTAGTACAAAGGCATGGTAAGAAAAATCAATGAAAATGGCAACTTCAAAAAAGGAACTTTTTTAGTTTCCGAGAACATAGTAGGAGAGCATCATCCCAAGAAAAGCTAATCCACTGATTCCAGAAATTTGTGCTGCACCGCTGACACACATTCCATCGTCAGCATGATAGCCGTCCTTGCACTGACATACAGGAACGTTTTCTCCACAATTTGAGTTGGAAACACAGGTGTCATCTTTGCCACAAGGACCGTTAGCAGCTACAACGCAACTTCCTGTACCGAATAGACCAAGGATGTACCCCTTGTCCCAGATGCGAGATGGAAGGCAATTGCAAGTTCCAGTGGTGCAGTGGAGTCCCTTATCATTGTTACATTGCTTGGAATCGTCGTCGCTTCTGGTGACAGCACTGAAGATATTGCCAGCAACGCTACACTCCTCTCCGTGCGTCAGCTTACCACCGGCAGACACCAGGCAGAGAAGGCCGAAGAGGGCCAGCAGGCAGAGATTGAATTTCGTTGGAGTCATCTAAAAACAAAAGGGACATAATTATTATAAAACATTGTAAAATCTGTGCATATATAATCGTTATAAAAATTGTTCAGATTGGGGAGAAGTGAGACAAATCTCTTTACCTTTAATATAATATCGTTATTGCTTGCGACGGAGACTGACGATGATGTCTTGAAGGCAGTTCACTGTTTAACTGGAATAAAAATGAAACAGATCGTCAATATATAAGGAATATTAAGACCCAGTTTAGTAATTGAAGACTTACAATAATTAGATTAAGTGGGAAAAGCAATTACTCTGGCTTTGTGGGCCTATTATGCATTATTATTATTTGTTAAAGAAATTAGCAGTGCGTAATTCGGCAATGCATTAATTGTTCTTATGAGTTAATGAATCATCAATGAGTCACTGTAATGAAAATATTATTGATGAGCTAAGCGGATTGTATATTACAAAAATGAAGCATGCGAAAATATGTGAACGAACATATGAGGTGGAGTACATATATGCGAATATACGTACTACGCATAATTTAAGAGATTAATATTAAGAATTGTGTAAATACTTGCTTCTACTTCCTTTTAGGCATGAAAAAGGTACGCTGACAATAATTACATGAAACCGATGCCAAATGAACCAGTACAGATAAATTTTAGATGCTTTCCAGGGTACATAAAACGTGGACAATAATAAAAATGACGATATCTAGCCTGCATTGCATAACAAGGTTCTAAACGGATTGGACATGATCCCATAAGCTGTAAGAGATTCCGATCCCTATTTATATGTAATATCACACTTCTCTGCTAGAAGTGAGAAAGACTTAACACAAACAAATACAATTTACCTACATATTTATATACATATGCCGACAACAGACAAATACAAGCCAGAGATTGAGAATTCATAGAATTGTAGTTTTAGGTGCCAAAATGCTATTTGTGTCCTCTATACTGGCATATTATAGTATATTCATTTACTGAACGTTCAACCGTAATTAGAAGACGTGACGGTTATAATTTAATAGGTTAGGAGTCTGTCATCAGCAATTTTGGCAAATAGCCTTCGACTGGACCTTGGACTGTGGTAAACATTCAAAAAACAGCACAGTTTCTTAATACGAATAATATTATATTTAATTAAAATTGAATTTAATTGGATTGACTTTGAGATGAAGCTTGGGAACTTTAATGCAGAAATCAGCGAAGAAAATCTGTGTGCATGCAAATGAATAACAATGAATCAATTAGTATCATGCAAATGAAAAAATACTCGATCTTAACTACTGAGTGAGTATATTATTATACACAAGTTTACTGCTGAATCATGATATCAATTTGAAGGATGCTGATGCAGAAAATGCAATTTGCATATAATACTTGCATAAATCGTTGTACTTATGATTGCATGCGTATTTATTCTATAAACCTTTAAGAATGAATTTTTAATGAAATGATTAATTATATAATCATATATATATCAGATATAACATGCGATCGCATGCATTTAAAGAAATCTGCACTTCCAGCAGAATGAAACTATTGATTAGCAAGTCTGTTGATGTTCTACTAATAGTATCCCGCATCAAGTAAGCACAAACTATAGGAAGTAACCTTTCCAGCTGCATACCTCCTAGTAGTGCTATCGACTTGGCATTAACATAAATTAAATTAAAAGTCATTGGTATGATATGATTGGAAAGTTTCCCTGAAAATCAAGGCTTCATCTTCAACACGGCAGTAAATAGCAATCGGTATAGCCTATCTATACATATGCATTGTCACAATCTATCAAAAGCATCTGACTAAGATTATCAACAATTAATTTATGAATATATGTTTTCAGCAGATTTGCTTAAAGAAAATGACTTCATTCAGCTTTGTAATTATTTTGTTGGACTGGGACATTTGTATACGGTAAGCATTTGTATAGGTATATAAGTTTATTTTGCTTAGCATTGTCGTTTATTTGCTTATTTGCTCTTTAGTACAAAAGGCCAACGCAACCCAAATTTGTCTTTTTTTTATTTGTCATACGCTTGTTCATTGTTCACAACCTCAAAATACTCTTGTAGTCTCCATCTCCGAATAGCAGCAATAGCACTGTTTGATGCTACACTAAAAACATGTACTTTTAGCCTTGCCTCAAGTAATTTTTTAAGGCTTAGCTAGATTACATTTCACATGCTGGAAAAGCAGAAAAACTTGTGAAGAGCGAAAGGAACACGATTCTCAATATTTTTTGAAGGTACTAACAACAATCATTATGTGAAGAAGATGACATCATCCCTTTTTCCTCAACGCTGAAACCGAGCTCTGAGCAATATGAGCAACTAGCAACAGTAACAACAGGCGCTTCATCATATAATTTACTTCATCTATGATGATAGGATGGCCATGAGAAAAAAATATTCTTGTGTACTACGTAACCATTGCTTTTAGTATGGCTTGGAGTCATCGCTAGACAGACCTCCTTAGCATATAAGTTGCACACAATGATTCAATTGACTGGTAATTTTTTGGCTTCTTCTACACCAACCGACTTCCAAAAAACAAAGTTTTACAGAGATGTAAGCTTTGTTGAAAAATGTGTGAAGATCTCAAAGGTAAAATTACACACTCGTTAGCTCCGTGACGAATGGCAAACTCTAAATGACTGGTCAACGAGTTGTTGAAAAATCAAGCTGGATGCTGAGTCATCAAAACAAAACTTTGCATCCCTACAAGTTTTTTTTGCATCACAGTGCCAGACTTTTGTTGATTAAGCGATGCCAGTTGTAATGACGAATGGGGAAAAGAAAGAAATTAGGTGAGATCATTTGTGGAAAATTATCATGGGTGATGGGAACTAAAGGAAATGTAAGATTACTCTGAAACGGTAGCGGAACAATAAAACTCAAAGCCATCCAGGTTCTCCTATTTTCCAAATGTAAAAATGAAATGAGAATATCCATGAACATGCTTACTCATACTTTTATATTCTATAACTGAGAAAGCACTCAAATGACATTAGTAAAATTAAGTGCATCGTATGCTCAGTACAATTTTAATGACCCTTTATCATGCAAACCTAATTCATACCTCGAAGTTAGGGTTTTGATTATAAGCCCTAGAACTCCCCTCATTAATCAGTTACTCAACAAATCATACAATACTGCATGAATTCAGATTAGCCAAGTGAAGACATGCACATCAGATATATTCATAATCAGTTACATCAACGTCAAAAAGGATGTTTTGTCAAATCAACCCTGCATTACTAAAATGGGCGTGCAATGCAAGGAGTAAAGCTATATAGCTGGAACGAGAGGAACCTATCATTGACATTTTTAGCATGCACGCATCATAAAATGTCATTTTCTGCAAAGCTAAATTTCCTTCTTCAAAGAAAGTTTTACTAGGTGAAACCATCAACCATATGAAAATTGTAAACTTGCTTTTCTGCTCTACTAAACTATAAAAATGTGGGGAAACACCATTTTAGCTTCCACTATGTCTGGAATCTTTTGGATAAGCATGTTCAGTTTATCTACACCATATTTAAACGACTAAGGAAATAACGATGCATATTATTTTTCGGGATCATCCAACAAATCCTTTCCCTATCGGATCACTGTTTTGTATTATCAGCATGTTATTTCACTGTTTTGACCTAATGTTCTCCCTAGACCTCTCTACAAACTTTGGAGTCATTTGCCGCACCATGATGAAATTGCAGATGTTTGTATATAGCGACACCAGTCAACGAAACAGAAACAGGAGACGTGCCGTGCCGTGCCTTATGCATTTATATTACTTTTGATATTATGTGTTTATTTATAGGTTATGCGAATCTCGTTAAATATAGTGATGATGTATTTCCCGAGCAAAATGAGATTTTAGCACAGATCTGCTAGAACATGACTGCATACAAACAAGACTAACACAAAGGAAAATGAATATCACAAACACACATGTCCAGGGTAAGAATATAAAAAGAGTGAAAACTCTGTTAATTGTGCTAACTCAATCTTCGTACAAAACGTTGAATCTACAAAAAATGGAAAATTTAATATCTGCAGTAGCAGTGGTGTATAGCAGAATTCTATTGTTTTTACCTTGTGATTTGATTTCCTCAGCTGGATCACTTTTTTTAGCACTGCAGGTCCTCCCGTGTCCAAGTTTCACCAAAGACTGAGTCAATATCATGGGAGTTATGAGGACAATATACATGTTATTCCTCTGCACGATCATGTACTATACTACTACTACAATGTAACTTACATTATGTAAGTTCTTTGAAAGGGTAAAGGAAACGAGAATAGGATTCCACACTGTGAGCATCTTTCGTTTTCATGCATCCTTTATACTTAGCAACATACATATTCTATGGATGCTTTTATTGGATTGGAACAGCGTCACGGTGAGCAAGACGAGGAGGGTCCACAAAAAGTCATGAGCTTGTTTTTGTACATGCATTACTGTATGCTCATTCTACTTTATTGTGAAGGAACATGAGCAAAGCCTTAAATAAGGCTTTGCTCATGCTGCTCACATTTTATCATGTTGATAATGACAAGATATCAGGGAAATGGAATGCTTCATAGATGCAGCCAAGATTTTTGCGAGACAGATTCGCTGGTGCTTGTGCGGGTAGCAGTGGCAGGAGTCGTTTGGTAAACAATGTTTTTTAAGAAAAATGTTTGCAGTACTATATGTATGTAAATAATGGTAAAGTATAATAATATGTATTCTGTGTAGTTTTGTAATAATTTAAAAAATTGAAGTTGAATGAAATGTAGAAAGAAACATGAAATGCTAATTATCGAGTCGGGCTGTGTGTCCCAGCGTAGGTGTTGGAGATGCTAAAGGATACGAGTGTGTATTGAAAACAATTTTATTATGGAAGCTGGCTGACTTTGATGGTAACCAGCTACAACAGATGCAAAAAAATTTAATGTCTATTAAAACGTATCGCTGACAGGTCACTTTGTATGAAAATTGGAACAAAAGCACGTTTTCCTCTGCATGATGTTGCAGGATTCGTTTTTCTCATGCGAATTAAAAATCCGGGTCTTTCACTTTATCACGTATTAGGTAAGCTGGCTTTGACATTATTAAAGGTCATTCTTGTCTCGTGTGTAACGTTTGCTCAAGATACTAAAGCTGGACATCTTCGTAAGTGGTTCGTTTCTGGAAAAAGTATATGATGGAGTTTATTTTATTTTTATAGCTCGCGTAAATCAGTATTATTCTCTTGTAAAGTACTCGTAAGAAGTTTAGTACATCATAAACCTTGCTTATGATGATTCACCTTCATCAACGCATGCAGAGTTTGATGGATGATTCATGCAGCCGTTTCTTCCCAACATTAAGTTTTCTTACCATTGTTCATTATTATTTATTTTTTTGGGAAAAAATTCAGCTACGGAACGAGCCGGTACGAGAAGTGGCATACAGTTTCACTGTGATGGGCAAAAAATTGCAAAGTCAATAGTGGAAATAGTCAGCATTATGTATATCAATATTTGTTTAGTGGGCCACGACAAATGTATGTACATTGTAAATGTGTAACAAATATTCTCTTCAAATGCACTTCTGTGAAAATTTATTGAATTTACGCTGTCAGCATTGCGAACCTTTCCAGTCTAGCTCACCATAAAACCATCAAACCTCCTATTCATTTGCGAACTTGTATGCACAAGTTTTCCCCATTTATTGCTATTTATTTGCAAGTTCATTCCACTCATTTCACTGAATCTATTATCTAAACATACATGTTCCATATAAAGTATGGGTAAGTATGAGTTATTCAACCAGTGTTGCTTGATTTGAATTTGGACATGCACACTATGATACAATTCTTCCGTCGATTCATTCAAGTACCGATTGATAGAATATTGCTGGCTTCAATCACAAAAATCACAGGGGTCATCCTTTGCAGTCATTCTAGTTCAAATGTAAAAATACAGATACTCTTTTGTTAAAGCGAATAAACGAAAGCCAGATTTTAGTTTTAGTCGTCCGTACGTAAATATAGGTAATATTATCCTACCATTGTACTTTCTTTCGTTGTAACAACACATACATACCCTGTGGATCTCTTAAGTGTTTTCTCAAGCCACACGCTGAATTATTCTGGAAATATCGGTTTGTTATAGAGAATTGTAAAATGAGGCGAGGCTTTACGAACTGTGAGCAGTTACCTGTAACCATTTTAAACCTTCATTCGATTCCAGTTTTAGTTTTACTAAGAAAAATTATAAAGTGCAATGCAAATTAGAATATTATGTTTCGCTTTATCTTATCTTAATAAACTATAAGTATATTTAATAAATTCATTGATCATGCACTCTCCAGGAATATGAGCTCTCTCTCTCTCTTTGCCGCAGATTGTTCTTACCACTTTGTTCGTGGCTCCGGAAAAGTTGAGAGTAGTTCCGTTCCGTCCGTATCACTTCATTTCATGAAACGCTTGCAACTTTTCTTTATTTTGCAACCCAACCAATACAGCTACCACAGCTGGGCAACCAGATCAAATCCATAAATCTTTTCACAAAAAAGAAGACTCCCGAGTAAGCCCATAAAGCCGACCATAGAACAGCAAAACATGAAGCAAAGTAAATATGTATGTACATTACCCGAGAAAGTTTTTCACCAAACACGTAGGTTTGGCCATCGCCTTGATACCGGACACAAGCTTATAGGAAAACTATACGCATACATTTACAAACTCTAGAACTCCACATATTTTTCACTGAGACATACTTTCGTAAAAACTGTCTGGGCAAAAGTTGGCAAACATTCATGCATCAATAAAAGAAATTATTGTTGTTTTGCGTGTCTAATGTTTGCCGTTCACACACAAAGCAAACAAGTAATACCTGAACCCAAGCGTATTTCATATGGGTACAAGCTATACATGAATGAAACATACATGCTTATAACAGAAACGATTAACCGGAAACTGAAATGCAGGTATAACAGAAGCATTTCTTTTGGTAAAGGCGATACCCCTGCAACCAAGCTTAAAATATATGGAGAATGTGATTAGATTTTGCTACTACATTTTTTTGTCATGAACAACGTCTGGAATTGTACGTATAATCAAGTTCGTTGACAAAATAGTTTATAAAATTATATGTTTGCTACCCTTTTAAATAAACATTCTATATGACATGCACATGCAATGTGTAAGTCGGTTAGTTACACTCACCCTGCTGCTTAAGAACAATAGGATTATATTTTACCTTGGTCTTGGACTTGGCAGTAATCTCAGTTATCTTCATCATCAGTATAGTAGTAGCAGTTTAAAGAAAGTCTCACTTTCCCCCGTTGATATATTGTCTTTAGTTCAGCCCACTACACAGCCATTTCCAGGCCAATGGCTTATGGTTATACTAGGGTTTGTAAATTGTAAACTTCTATACACTATAGCCTCTCCGATAGCAGAACTTTGGACGTGTTGAATATGACCCCTTGTTCATGTTATACGAAGGAACTAGCTCCTTTCTCCTTCGTTTCTCACTTTTACTAGTTATAAAACTTTGAAATTCGATGAGGCGCCTGGAAGTCGGGAATTTTGATCAATGAAACTCTAGTACTCCTGTCGTTTGGGAAAACCGATCTTTTTTCTTGCGTACTACTAGTAACCTACATACATAGACTTCTAACAAACTATAGAGATCGTTTTCAGCATACCCTATATAAACGAGACACACATGCTACCATGCTACCAACTTCCAAGTTCGTCTCACAGTCACCTTTCTAGGAAGTGCCAAATACCTAAATATTACTGTATATAGGCATAAACGAGAAGTGAAAGATCGAAAGAAAGCAATTTCTACTACTTTCACGTAGTCATAACCCAGCATGCATGCATATTACATCCACAAAAAATTGTAAGCTCCGAATCAACAGAATGTAATGTTGTTAGTTGCCTCCGTCTGATTTTCTAGGCGACTCATTTCATTCATGTCGAGAGAGTATCTGTAGAAAAAGAGCACAACATGCATCTCCAAACTCCATCTCAAAGTTGAATATTATTATTGCTTCTGATGCCATGAAAGAATGCACACCAATACGAGACTCCCAAAACGGGAACGAGAACGTAAGGCATTTGCCTAGAATGGCGTTCGATGCCCTATTTCTCTTACAATTTTGCCCCACATTTTTTATCTTCATCAGACAGCCAGACTGGAACCGGAAAGATGGTATGCATGTATAGACAAAGGGGTTATATTAAACATAACATTGTATACATACCAGTATAACTTTTAGTTTTAAAGGTTAGAGCTTTCTCTGATGTAACTGGTGAAAGAGAATAGCAACCGGAAAACGATGGAGGTGAAATTAGGTATTTTTTGAGTATGCAAGAATGATCGGAAATTAATCTTGCTTCCAATGCTTAACTCATCTGTACTACTATACTACTATCGGCCATTGTTCTGACATCAATTACATTAGATGCATTGTCGAAGAAAGGCTGCGTAGAGCAGTTTACAGCCATGAATAATTTCATTAGACACAGGAAGTATGGCCAATACGTATGCACTTATCCCAGAGCTTATTTTTCCTGTCAAGGGGATTTCAACCCTACTTGAAGGTAATCAATGTAATCATCAATCAAGTTAACGACACGAAAAAAGCAGTGGAGCACCTACACTTCAATGTCAGTTTGAGAACCTTTCTCCGAAAAAAGCTCTGAACCTCTATCATCTATACTATAAGATGCATACATATAAGCTCACTAATCACTCTATCGTCCTTCATACTTCGAGTTGAGTCGAGTCGAGTTTATAGTCCTCTGCAAATCTAGGTAGTTCACATCACATTCAATGCTTCCTGTCTTAACCCTGTAGAATTGTAATTGCGTAATTAATATTGATTTGGAGTGTAGGTCATCTCATTCTATCATCCATAATACTATTCCTGCCACTTGCTAGAAATGCATTTTCAGGTTGAATAATACCTCATGTTAGTCAGAATCCAACGAAGAAAACAAACTGGATAATTCAATTCAATTTATGACCAAATGACTTGGTGAAAGCATTCTACTTCAGAATGACTGCGACATTGACATTCACAAGAAATTCTGAATCTGAATGGATGGAGTCTTTGCAGAAAAAGTAGAGAGAAAGCAATAACAGCTTCGAATTGCATTGTACCTGCTTTTTAGCTCTTTGTCAAGCCGCAACTCTAATCACCAACCTGGCTCACGCCGGTTTTAACAATTGATACTGACAAGGACGTAGACAAATCATACATATTTTTATTTGGTGATGAAAAATGTTGAATTTCTTGTCATGAAATTTTAAGGCGTCAATTATCAAATAACCAAATAATTGTTAGCGTACAGTATATGAACGAACAAATTGATGCAATGATATTTCCCCGTATATTTTACTAGTTAACGGCAAATTTAACATAACATGCTAAATGTGCACATTAGCCAAAACCAATGAAGTATGCGCATTTCATTCTGGATCCCTTGTAATTACTGTTATGCATAATTACCCATCCATATTCATAAGATTTTGCATACTTAGGACAACTGCCGTAATGACCGAATTTGTTCTTTGTTTCGCAGTACAAGAATTATGCAGGAGTGGAAATAAGTCTGAAAACTTGCATACGGTTTTATCTCGGCTGTACAAATATTTCGATCCCAATTTGTTTTGGATTTGTGATGGGTTCTGTTCTTGTTTTGCCAGAGTTTGACTTCTTTGAATCGTTCAATTCTGAGAATTTGACGGGAGCGAAAGTCGTAAATTGTTTTAGAGTCAAGTTTCGTGATTGAGTTGTTAGTTGTTGAGTTTGTAAATGTTGATGGTAAGTTGGTAAGTAATATTTTCGTTGGTTTAGTTTAGTGTAGTTTATCAATTTGACCAATTGACAGATGTAACGGTTTTCGTTGTGTTTTAAGTCATAACATGATCATAACAAGTCTGAATTTGCAATAATTGCATATTGAAATTCTTCATTGTTATTATTTGACTATGGACAAATGATTGCTGAATTAATAATAATTTTAGAACTTTTGACATTGTATTTGAATTTGAAAATGTGATTGATTAAATGTTTTTTGGTTACAGCTAAACTCAAGTGTCAAGTAGTGTGCTCAAGTTTTGATTCGAATAGTTGGAGCAGCACTTGTTCAGTAGGACGTTTAATTAGGCGCTACGGATGTTATCAATCAATACCACCACTGCAAGAAATAAAGCCAGATGGATGAGAGTCAAACTTCAGTTCCTATAGCTGATGGGGCTGTGGCGACAATGGATGAAAATTTAACTGAACACATGTCTAGTAATAATATGACAGATTAACTTTTAGAGTAACTCTATTTTTTTTATTGTATAGTTTTACTAATGTTTTATGTGTGTGTGTTATTTTTTTGTCATTCGAAATAGGTAAGGCTCGAACCACGGGAATGTTGAAGTCACAGGAAGAGTTGATGAAACTGACTGATTGTCTGGGTTTGCCTACCATATTCGATGTGCAGTTTTGCAGCAATACGAACTGCAATACGAGAACCAAGGCTGCCAATTTGGTGGAAGCACCTTCATTTGCGGTCACCTATTTTGGTTTTCCAAGAAATCAGAAACGTGGACCTGTCAGAATTTGCAGAAAATGTTTACGTAACGCCGAGGAGTTTGATAAGGTAAGAAAATATATGAAATTGTATGTGCACAATTTGCCATGTTTAAAATAAATAATGTTATAATCTATGATTGATTCTGCCGCAGGCTTCAAGAAGTCTATTGAAGAAAGGTGAAAATTTGTTTTCCTTAAAACCTGAATTGCAAGCAACGAATCCAGCTACTGTTATAGACTTGGAGCAAGACGAGAATGTACAAAATGGCACAGGCAAGTAAGGTAGTTAGATAGTTAAAACTTTTCTTTAAATTGTTTTAATAATTTATTTGTTTAATCGAGTAGTTGGCTTAAACGCGAAAAAAGCCATAGTGTCTCAGAGTGGACCTTACTATTCAGTTAACAATTTAACTCTCGATCACCACTTGGCTCAGCTAATGGAGAAGTTTAACTTAAAAGGGCAACTGAAGCTGTGTTTCCAGAAGAACAAGGAAGACGTCGAAGCACTAGGTATTTATTTTATTGTTTTACCCCCTCATTGGAATGATGAAACGTTTTTGACCATGCATGTGTCATATAGCAAAGCTCATGTTACGATTCTTGATTAGTTTATGCATATGGAAGTTTTCTTGTCTGTTTTTACAATTCAACTGTATAGAACGAGATTTCTCAGATGTGCAAAAGCAAATGGAGAAAACGTCGGATGAGATATCGAATGTAAAATCAGCATTTAATCTGAAAGCAGGCCCCACTACACGGGTAACTACACTTTTTTAAATTATGTGGACAAAATGTGCACCAAGTACTCACAACGCTGTACTTTATAACTGTTATTTTGTAGTACGTAGAGATGGGATCTGTTGATATTAACGTAGACGACTCATACGTTGTGACAGAAATGGAAAGCTTGACGGAGGAATTAAAACATATTGATGTAGCAGGTGTGCCACAAGAGGTTGCTGATTTTCGAAAAACAGGTTAATTCAAAATCTTAAATAACAGTTAGCTGTGTCAAATGATACATTTACAATGTCTACTGTTGATACTATTGTCAACAATAATGATTATGTTTCATTATGACTTTTTAGTAACTTCGAGTTCTCTTGCTTTCACAAATACTTTACTTCAAACATCTAAAAAGAAATCAAGAAATGTTCGGAAGTGTCAGAGTCAAGTTCAAGTAATTGATATGATATGTTTTGAAAACTGTATTCTGGTTACTTTAAATAAGTCACAAGTCAGTAAATGTGATTTATTTGCCCTCAGAGCTCTAGTAACAATACATGTGAAGTTGGAAAACATTCAAGAAAAAGTTGTGCAGCTAATACAGCTTATGAAGCAGTACAATGGAGTGCATTCAAATTTCGCCCTCCAGTAAAAAATCAAATGGTGTACGCAATGTATGGAGATATGAAGAGTTTCTGGACACCAGGTAAAGTTGTGGAAGTCGAACCAGCACCAGGCTCCAACGGCAAAAAGGCATGTGTCTTCATTGAACTTTTGTCTGAAAATGAAAATCAACAAAAATTTTTTTGGGTCGCGGTCGTAAATATTTTCTCCTCATTTGCAGTGGATATTCAAAATTCAGTTTATGCCGATTGTTTCATCCAATGACAGCAGGGCTAGTAGAACGGCAAGATCTTTCTCTGGAAAGCATGTAGCGTTTCGAAAGTCAACGTTGGATAGGTTGTTGCCAGTTGGAACCCGAGTTATTTCAAAATTCAAGGATTTGTTGATGAATAATCCTGGATTTAATGGAAAGTACTTTGCTGGCATTGTCGCAGAAGCCCCAGAACTTCAGAATGATAATAGGTATGAGACGTGACACACACAATGCATTGGGCTATTATAACATGCCATGTAGTTTTTAGTCTGATGAAGTATTTTGTTTGAAGATATTTGATCTTTTACGACGATGGATTTGTCCAGTATGTTGATGCGGCAGATGTGTTACCCGTAGTCGAATCTTCCAAGGACGTTTGGGACGATGTAGACGTTGATTACAAAGATTTTATTCGAGATTATCTTATTAATTACCCTTGCAATAGAGTGTTTGAGGCGAAAGTTGGCCATCGTTGCAGTGTCGAATACAATGGTAGCACAAATGCTTTTGGTCGTGATTAGAATATACAATGATCAGTGTTCATTTCAATATAATTTTTTCCTATCTATTCATAGGATCATGGCTTCAAGTAACTGTTGTTGAAGTAGATTGCTCACTGATAAGAATACAATATTCGAAGAAATCAGGGGTGAGCGAAGAATGGTTGTACATCGGTTCAACAAGAATCAAAAATATTTTTGATATGAAGCATGTAAGTAATTATCCTTTGTCTTTCATTTTCCTGTAAAAACTTGCGTTTATTAATTGTACATCTTTTTATACTTAAATAATTAGAAAGCCAACAGGGAATCGGGTCATTTCAGATCATGTAAGTACAGTACAGTACCGTATTAAGTGAAAGAATCAAGAAACGTAATGTGCTGATGCTGTGTGATTCACAATTAAATGATTTTGTATAGCTGTACCTGGTACCAACAATGTGAGCAACGTTACTCAAGTCATAAGAGACTATGAAGTTGCTGGACAAACGATTGTAAGCGTTTATTTTTTTATTTAACTTGAGCTACATACAAGGTGTCGTGTAAATTAATTTAGTATAATAAAACTAACTGTTCGTTAAATGTCTTCTTGAGGATGTGGGCATTCCTCCAGTAGCTCCCCTGCCAAAAGCTTATCTGCCGCATGATTGCTCGCCCATATGCTGTGAATTGCGATACGTAGAAGAAGATTTTAGAGGACTGACCAGTCCGCTAGTTATTCCTTTTTATTTAGGTTGGGCTAGGTAAGTATATGTCTTTATTATTAACCTTATTTTTCATTTCAGTATGACTGATTCAGCACTGCTATGTATCTCAAATTGTTGTATTATTATTACAGAAAGTTAAGCGAAACTAACAAGAACCTTATTGTATACGCGAGCCCATGTGGATTAAAATTGAATAGCTATGAGGACGTGTTAAATTACAACAAACTGACCAAGAACGAGATCCCAATTGAATTTTTTACGTTTGAAAGCAATGTCCATTGTTTAAGTATATTTCATCCCACTCATAAAACTCACTTTATCAAGGTTAATCAAATATCACACTTTAATTACTTCCAAAAGTGGTTCATTATGAAATCTTTGTCTAAAACTAAAATGGGTTTTATTTTTTACTTATAAACCATAGGATATTTCTTGCGGAAAGGTTTGTCAATTTACATTGTTTTTCTTAAATATTCGAATGTTATCCTGTCTTTAACGTAGTCATTATTAGCAAAAGAAATTTTTAGAAAAATGTCTTAAGTGTAATTGATAAAGGCTTTTATCATTCAAGGAATGGACACCGATACAATTTGTGAATTCGATCGATCAGCAACCTCCTTGTTCACTTGAATACCGCAGCAATCGAGTTATTGGCGAAAGTGTTAAAATAGATCCTGACGAAGGCTTTCTGGTTTGTTGTGACTGCGAAGATGACTGTCGGGTTCGTACTGACATCTTCATTAAACAACTTTTGTAACTGCATGACAGAGCTGGAATAAGAGAGTGGTGATTTTCTTATGTATAGGACAAATCCAAGTGTGCATGCTGGAAACTGACTATGGAGGGAGTGTCTTTCAAGTCTACAGAAAAAGGTGGACCATGTACTGGTTACGAAAATCGTCGCCTAAAGGAAGTTGTAGCAAGTGGTATATATGAATGCAATAGAAGGTATGCAATTTCTTGGTAATACATATTGAAATGAACATATTAGCAGTCTAAATGTAAATTGAGACATTTATTGAATTCAGGTGCAAGTGTAATGTTAAGACGTGCCTTAACCGGGTGGTTCAAAATAAAGTAATGTGGCCGATTCAAATCTTCAGAACTGTACAAAAGGGCTGGGGAGCCAGAACGCTTCATGATATTCCTGCAGGATCTTTTATTTGTCTCTACTCTGGAAAGCTCATGAATGATACACAGGGAAACCAGGTTAATTAAAACTGTATTTTTTATGAATATCAAGCACTTGCGTACGTACTAATTGCTTTATTTATGTACCTATACACTATAGGAAGGATTAATTTACGGAGACGAGTATTTTGCCGATTTAGACTTTATCGAAAGTTTAGAATCAATGAAAGCCGGATACCAAGATGATTGTACTGATATTGAAAACTCTGATACAGAAGATGCTGTTGTAAAAAGTAAGAACGTAAAAAATATGACGATATTTAATGCTAGCAATTTTATCACTAGTTTTCATTATGCAGAAAAGCCAAAACTGAATGGAGCAACAGTGCCTGTAGCAAGGAAGTCCACAACTGGTGCACACATGACAGGTAAGTGATAATTATGTTGACGGTGGAATTAAATTAAAATTCCATTAAAAAACACACGCAGATGCCGTTACTAATATTAAAACTTAAAAACTTGCTGTGTACTAAATATTGTGTCTTTCCCGCAAGGTACTAAAAACAATGCAACCCAACGTGCGGTGGCTAAGTCAAAGTCCTCTTCTTTTCGGGGTTAGTTAATTTGGCATTGATCTCGACTCAATTTGTTTCCACCAAGTTACACTAATCGTTCATTCATTGTTGTAGATAAACCAATTTCTTATCGCAAATATTTTGGGAATGATGAGAGTCCGTATATCATGGATGGGAAGCGAGAGGGAAACATTGGCCGTTTCTTTAATGTATGTAGTTTATGCTAAATTGATTGATTTTGGTTTTGCTTCTCACCTCCACCTATACATATCATGCATGCGTAGATTGATGAAATTATGCAAGTTCTTTGGTGTTTGCTTGCAGCATTCCTGTGATCCCAATTTGTTTATACAAAATGTGTTCGTGGACACCCAAGACCTTAGATTCCCATGGTTGGCTTTCTTTACCAACAAGGTTATTAAAGCTGGGACTGAATTGTGTTGGGATTACAACTATGAGGTTGGAAGCGTGGCCAAGACTCTAACCTGTTATTGTGGCGCAGGAAATTGCCGTGGACGTCTTCTCTGATTTGTTTTATGAGTTTGCTTTAATTTTTAATTACTTTAAGCTGTTAAATAGTGAATGTAGTCCTTACTTAATTAGAATGCGTCTTGTATTATGATATTTTGTTTGTCGCATTTTTTCTTTATGAATATTAAATTACTATGATTTTGTTTATGTAATGTGATTGGCTGCTATACGTAA
The DNA here is from genome assembly GCA_001718145.1 of Orchesella cincta. Classification (NCBI taxonomy): domain Eukaryota; kingdom Metazoa; phylum Arthropoda; class Collembola; order Entomobryomorpha; family Orchesellidae; genus Orchesella; species Orchesella cincta. The sequence goes on from LJIJ01000458.1 coordinate 22,870, forward strand.
TATTACGTATTTACGTATAGAATTATGATTGTTTTTAAGTTTCTATATTATTTGCCGATTACTTTCTCACTCATGATAAGGTGTGCATTTTGTAGTGTAACGAGTTGAGTTAGCATTGTAGTTTATATGCAATGACGAACCATTAAATGTGTAAGTTTTTAACTGATTATAGCTAAGAGGAGATAAATTGTTTACATTTATTGAACAATTTTGTTGGTATTGTGAGCCCTGCACTTGACATCGAGGCTTCAAGAAATAATTGGAGTAGGGATAGAAGAGCAATGAATGCAAGAACCAATACTAGCGTTGTTAAAAACCAAGAAAATAGTTTGTGAGGTTCTGGTAGAGACTTCATGTTTAGTAGTAGCAATATTTTTAGAAACTAAAAATATTTTTTATGTCTTTTCAATTTAAAGATCACATTTGTGAAGGTTCGACAGATTTTCACAAATTCTCCAAAGTTGCTCTGGATCTTGGGAATTGCACTTCACAGTTCTTGGGTAGTCCTCATTATCATGTCCTGACATCGATAAGCACTGCCCGTCGTCTCCAACTCTTCGAATGAGGTACTGTGCATCAGCTATCTTTTGGAAACTCCAACTCTGGGTTCGTGCACGTGCATCACATCCCACAAGTTGTGGTCTTTGAGAAAGAACTTCGCCAAATTCCGACTCCACACGGTCTGCTAAGCAGCCTTGTATTCCTTGAGGCTTTGGTCCTGAAGCCCACCGGAGCAAGTGTCCTCCAGTATTAGATTTTATTACGGAAAAAACTGAAGCTACTTCTTGACGACCTTTGTTCCTAATAGGGCATTATATTACATATACAATACATGAGTCAATACTCTACAATAAATTAAATAAGCGTTAAATAAGGATATAATTACCAAGAACAGTCATCCAAAAATAGTACAAATTCTTCGGACACAGTAAGACACTTTCCGGACGCTTGGTGCTCTAACACACGGGTATTTTTTGGCTCTAACTTTGCTGGAGTGTCAAACAGCAAGAATGCATTGCAGGTTACGACTAAAGTTGTAGCTAGTACAAAGTTAATACTGAATTGAGCCATATTGTACCCAGATTTTCTGCTTAACCTGTAAACTCAGCAAAAATATGGATTAGCTAGCGTTTCACTGACAGTTATCAGAATTTCCCTGCATAATTGTACAATAAGTAAATCGATTCGTCGCGTACTTGTTACCTTCCAGAAGAGTTCATGCAACAATATCCTTGTCCAGTAGGTTGGATGTTGTATTTGCCAACTCTTCCACCCATTCAAGAGAGGAAAAGACAAGTAATCATGTAGGAATATTATGCATGTATTCAATAGCTCTCTTCATTAGATTATCATTTTTTCTTTGATTGGACATTTATCATCATGAATAATAATAAATCCACATCATTTCTTCGTTAGTCATTTAGCCCTGGCACAGCAGACCTGTGAAAGAGCATTCAATTCAGTAGGTATCTAATTAATTATTTGGTAATTAGGTGTATGGAAAAGGTATGAGCTGTGGGAAGTGGAATGAATGAATAAAATTATTATAGGGACATGCTACTACTGTGAGATGTCATGTCTGTGGACTGACTACATTGTATGCCGAAGAGTTTTACCAAAAATTCTGTGTAACTGGAAATGTTTGTTGGAACAACATATACATATATAGATAATGAAAAGTTTATTAGAGATAATATTTAGAAAAGTTTAGAAGGATGTAAATAAATATTTTGTATTTATAAATAAGTATTAACTAAAGTTATAGTTTACATAAATAAAACTGTACATTGATTGCACTCTCGCCTCCGCAAAATAAATACTTATATTAAGGGGGAGGTATATTATACAAGATGTGGCGATATAAATATTTTGAACTATTTCTGAACACGACACATTATGAATGGCAAAAATGATTGTTTCTCACTTCATTGCATTGAGCAAAAGTTCCTTATCCGAAACCTTATAAATTAATGTACATTGTTGATTGTTGTAAGCGTTAAACATATTTTTTGTTACATATCACATCACCTATCGTTTATAAAAGTCTTTTGTAACATTCTGTTTCATCTAACTAACTCAGTCTTTACAATTGATTAACGGCTGCAGTAAAACTATCCTCATCATTGCTATCACTATCATCAAAAAACAGTCTTTCCTCCAACCCTTCAAATTCCTTTCCTAAAGTTTTCAGTCTACTTTGCAAGCTAATCATTTTAATCAAACATTTCTCTGCCCGTTTAAATCTCAAAATGTTAATATTAGCATCAAAAATAGCCTCCAACAGCTTCTTTTCACCATTTAACCTATTCCATACTTTAGATAAATGAATTCCAGCCAACTTCCTCCGTCTCAAAAACTCGACTAATTTACCCTGAGTTGGAGAGCCTGGACTATCAGCAAATATTTCAGAGGGTGAACAATAATAAGTTAACTTCATGGGACTCCTCATCGCCGTACTGAGAACACGTTTCGGCGACATGAAAAAGCAGGCCTGCTCCTTGATCACGTCCAAACGGTTGATTTTCGATTCCAAGCTCTTAAAAATGGTATGGATTGTCAGGACACGTTTCCGAATCTGCAAAACTGTCTCCGAAATGCTTTGAATCCGGGAGTCAGCCTCAGCAACAAATCTGGTTCGCCTCGGTCGCTTGCTTTCCGCATGAAGTCGTTCCTGCTGGAGAAGGGCATTGGACAACTGCTCTTGGTAGCTTACTGGAGATCTCATGGGGCTGCCTGGACACTCCATCTTATAGATATTACCTGTTAATTCATAATTAAAACAATAACGGTAAATTTTTAAGTTAATTTCCCAACCGACAAAAAAATCTCCAGCTATAAACAGCAGCATACTATGAAACTGCAAAATGAAACTTTAATGGTTATGTTATAGTTTAAAAAATTATTGTCCTTACCTATTTTTATGTATAAAAACTGATTTCTCCAGAGAAGAACACAAAGTGGTGGTAGAACACAAAAGTATGACTAGCAAACAAAACAAGAGCAGATGAAGCACGTTGATTGATGCTAACGAACAAAATCCAGCTTCTGGTTTTAGATTAGACTCGGCTTGTGTAGCTCTACACGCAATGTGATGAGCAACGGCTTTCTCACGAAACGTGCTTTTGCTTTGGATCTTCTTTCGGGCTCACTATCAATATAAACGGCCTTCTCTTCTCAGAATCAACAAGTACACAACGTGTGTATAAAAATAAAAGGTATCTTTTTTTCAAGTGAAAAAAAATCAACACAATAAAATGTGTGAAGTTGTGAGCTTGTCAAAGTTCGGGCAAGGAATACAACCTGGCCAGAAGCAAACGGACCTTTTTAAACCAAAAAGGTCCAGCAATAAGAAACGTAGTGGCCTTCCCAATGTAAGGGTATTTTATGAAGTACATGCACTTCTATGCATAAAGAAAACCTCTCAACGATCAATTTCTTATTGGTAAAAAGGGCTTAGGATTTAGTAGAATGATTGACCGTTCATGGGTCGACGTTTGTAAATGCACGTTTGTGAGTAATATATTTAAATCCGATCGGATTCGAATGCGAGTTGGACTTTGGGACTTTGGCCATAAAATATTAGACTCGTCATGAAATGTGCAGCATACTTATATTATACATTGTCGATTTTTCTTGTGCACTTGAATGGACACTTCTTCTTGAACATATATGTCTAGTCATCATCAGATCAGCCCTTGAGTCAGAAATCAGAATGGGTATACTCAACAAGACAGACCTTTTTATCCGTTGGTGTGGCTTGGTGGTTGATAATTTTGACGGGTGTAAGCTGTCTGAATGATGATTCCTCGTATTAGGATGAAAGGGTACTTTAACAGTCGACAGTTTGGTTTGGTTGGACACTGGTCAGTCGACTTTGTTGACAATTAATACGTAATTTTGATGTCTGATTGGGAGTTTTGTAACTACTTTCATGACATGAGTAATAAACTCCAACTCGTGGCTCGTCACGGTTCATGAAAATTTGTCAGTTTGATAATGTCAATGTCATGTTTTTCTGTGTAATCATTAGGAGAGTTTGATTGAACGAATGGAGCCTTAAATATGAAATTAGCTCAGCACACGTTGATGGCTTTTAGTTTGTAAAACCTATTTTTGGCATTTTTACTACGTTCATGGTCTAACGTTTGGGATTTCAACGTATTTTTTTCCAAGACTAAATTAGATCACTGGGAAATTTTGTCGTGGGAAAACCTTATTGACTGTCTAAATGCCACGCACGCGACAAGAAAAACAAATTAATGCTTCCAACGAAATCGAATGGACCCTTGACTTGCTCATAATGAGAAACTCGTCAAGATTAATACATAAGTTTGTTTTATGTAATTTGATGGAAATGTTGATGGGTTTTGGGTCAGGATTCGTCCATTTAAATTAGTAATACCTTTTAGGATTGCTTGCAAGGTGGAAGGAAACAACCATATTCAGTAATTTGACACGTTCCCCATGTGAATCAGAGATTTCGTATTAGGATTATAGAGTATGCAATCCATAGCCAGATCCAATCTATGGCCTAGCAGGTGCACTGGTGCGTACGCAGCAATTAATTTTACACGGAAGTTTATATTAATGTGTTCAATCCAGACCCCTTCATGCGTACAGTATGTGAGTGCACATTATTGAATGGAAGCATCTGAAAATCCTAGACCATTTACTTACAAATTGTTGCAGTCTCATTGACCATTTTTACACGAGAATGTATCCTAATTACATATATTTATTAATGTGACTGTATAACTCGAAACATGGTGACTGATGACATGAGGTGAAATCTATGAAAATCGAAGCTAGTTCATCTAGTTTGGATGTACTTATAAGAATGCATTATAATATAAATTTAACTTAACTCCAATGTTGCATTTTTTTCCTGTTCAGGGTCGCTTATTCAAACAAAACTATCTACATAAAATTGCGACAGTATGTGAATGCCCTTTTCTACAACAATTTAAATGTCCTGTCTCCTCAATTACAACTTTTGCATTTACATCACAACAATCCCGACAACAGTACAGTATTCAATTTCAATAGCGAATCGTAAGTAGTAAACGCACTAATCGTATTGTTGATATAAGCAATCTAATCATTTATTCATGCATACGTCATGCATCTGCACGAGACCAGCATAAGTTAAAAAAAAATTAGCCAAAAAGATGAAGCAAGATGATTGCACAAGAGTTTTGTTAAAGATTTACTTTGAGATCATTAGAATTAACAAATATCGGAATCTTGTGTTATGGTAAGCGTGAACGTGTGTTTGTATTGCATTGAATCTTATATGCACATGCAGCGCTCAAACATCCTAATAATGCAATACTTCATTGGTAAGGCACATTTGTACGTTTTTTGTAAGTACATATTGTAAACTGTATAAACTAGCCATGTATAATTAAATTAAGCATTGCAATTGATTATACGTTTCCATTCTATGGTATCTCTTTACCCCGATGGACGTTATCTACCATGTCTCACTCAAATATCAAGAAAAAAAATCTAAAAGGGGAAGAAAATGTGCATTTCTGGTGATAAAACGATTACAGAATTAAGGGTAGGTTTTGGAATACTGAAACAGCTTACATATATATAACACATGAAATGACTCATCGTCCAAAGGTGCAATGTATTTTTTAACTTATCACATACTTCTGATTGATAAAAGTAGTTGAGTGGCAGGCTACCTGCATGGTAAAACTAAATGTTCGGTTTAATTCAGCATGCATAAAAATACTTTGTTTGCAACTTACTTTCATCTTCCACTATAATTATCATCATTAAACTGCACGAACGTGTGAGTGAGTAACAAAATGGGCTTTGATCTACAAAGAGCAACTTAAAGGTTTTTTTTACCTTTCTTCTCATTCACTATATTTTGAGAACATCCTTGCTTGATAAGATTTTTTTCCTTAAAATGAAATCCCATACACATGTGACAATATTATACTCATGTGTGTGTCCTCAAATTAGGTTACTTGCTATCTCTATGTGTCATGATTATAGTAATGTCGCATAATTAAGGAGTTGGGGCACATAAATAATTACTACTGCATGTGTATGTGTGTACGTGTACATGTGCAAAAATAGTCTGAAAAATTCCCATCACATCATGTATCACCATCTGTTAAATGTAAAGCATAAAAATTTTGCAAATGATTTTCACTAGTTTGTCCTCCTGTCTTGTGCTTATGCTCACATTGCTCACAGCTTCTTAATATAGAACAAAACACGTAAGTAAGCTGTAAAAAATTCATGTCACTTTTAATATATTTTGCAGTTCATGGTGGTATCTGCACATCTTACACATATCAGTTCAGCATGCATGCGATGAGTCAGTCATATATGAGCCTTTGTATGTAAATACGTGTTGTGCTATAAGGATCAATGTTCTTGTCAGTTTGAAGAACGTCGGAAGAGTCGTGTGTGTAGATATACATGCAATGGATATTATTCGGAAAACAATGCGTGAATGACTTCCCGTATGCCGTAGTAGTCTTTAGATAAGCTTGAAAATTTCAATCAGACATTTTGTGTTGTGCATCTGGGTATAGCTATGTAGATAGATAGGGAGAACAGAACTACCACTAGACTACTTTAAATGCTTACGATGTAATCGCTCGTGATCTATTAAATTCGTATGTGTGAAGCATGTAGCGTAGATCGACGTGAACATGTGTACGCGTAGATGAGATTAATCAAGATGTTTTTATGATGCGAAAATGTATGTACGAAACCAACTTCTACAGAATTATTAAAGTTTGTCCTATTGCCCCTGTGTATCCTTACAATTTTAAGGGTCTTATCTTGCTACAACGAAAGTGTATGGTTTTGAGAGAGTGCGTAGAGTAGATATATCAGACTGTATAAAAGTACTTGTATACCTGCATATTATGCGCATTTATTATTATTACATGACCTGTCGAGATGATTATTATGCAACAATTAGGTTTGGGGCTGGGACTGTAAGTACATATTAGTATATGTGCTATGCATCTAACTACATTGATATTTTTTTAGTTTTTTCTCATAGATTACAAACTTTTTGATGTCTATGAAATTCTTTTCCTGCTTTTGCTTTTGGAGCAAAAACAATCTCATTTGGGCTTTGCTGATGAGCCGCTCACCTCACTTACCAGATTGGAGTTGCTATTCGGCAAAATTTTCTTTGCTCTGTTTAGCAAACTTGCTCTGCGTTGTTATCAAAGGCTAACGTGTGTTATTGAGTGTTCAGTCAAGCGTGAAATAGTGATCTCCTTAGTCAAAATATTGATCGTTTAGGTTGACTTGGACAAGGCCATTATTACCTTTTAAGACTCCATTGAAATGCATTTTAAAATCAGCTTAAGTTGCCTGGTTGTATTGCTGAGTTGCATAATAACATGGACTGCAGGCCAAGATGCCGGTGACACCGCAAGTGCCACATCTGCAGCCACCACTACAGCTCCAAAAACATCCCCAAAGGTACTTGGAAATATTTGCTTTGCTATTATTTTACTTAAATAATGTTATTATTCATTCGAAACGTTATAATTTGAATATAGAATGAGCCAGAAACCGTAGCTCACTTCATTCGAGCTGTAATGAAGAAATATGGCGAAGCAAAAGCAGCAGAAGCTCTCCAATCACTGGACCAACTTCCTTTGGGTTTAACAATGAAAATTTTATTGGTGGAAGTTGACAAGCCTTTAGCTACAGATATTGTGGCTATGCAGCGCTACGCCCAGGGCTCAGACAAAACTTTGATAACCATGATCGGAAGAATCGTAGCTGGAGACAAGACCGTTCCAAAGGAAATATTTTTAATGGATCAGAAATTAATGAAATTTCCCTGGTGGTTAAGAATCAGGGCTAGAATGTTCAGCAACTTGGAAAAATATGTTGCTGCGTATAGTTTGGTCCCCGTTGCTGCCAAAGCTGCAGTAAATGGGGCCAAAACGAAAGGGTCTGATATTCCTGCCGTTGTAGGAGATGAAACAAAGTCTGAGCTGGCTGCAGCCGTGGCTGCCTCTGCAACAGAAGCTCCCAAACAAGAACAGGTTGCTGTTGCATCATCCACTGCCTCTCAATCAGTGGAACCTCCCCAACAACTAAAGCTATCCCTTTTGACTCCTATTCAACAGCAACAAATCCTTGAAACGTTGGCTTTAGCCAAATCTGTTCAAGCGACAAATGCCAATCCTGCAATTCAGACACAATCTCAGACTAACCCATTTTTATTGTTCGGCTAGTCCTATCGTCGTTGGGAAGCTTAGTGGAGATTGGGAGCTAGCTAATATGGAGTCAAGTATTTATTTGTAGGAAATTGCTTAAAAAATACTCATGTTTTATTTTTTAATCCATTCGTAGTCAATATTAGCATAGTTTGGAATGTTAAGTGTAGAATATTTCATAGTAGCCATTTGTATGTGTTTTTTTATTCATTCCATATGATTGTGATGTTTAATGATATAACAACAGGTAGATTTAGTGAAGAATTTTACAGTATTTTCATAATAATAGAATTTTTTAATTTAGTTATTGTACCTTCAGAAAACGCTGTGTATGCATGATAATGATATAATTACTTTTTGGGGGATTGTGAGAATGGACAACTTTGTCGCATTGATCACAGCCAATATATTTAGATTTTCTCACATTCTTTGTTCCTCTTTAGGTAAGTGATCAATAAAAATGGAAATATTTTCGCATAACAAAATAAAACTGAAAAGAAATTCACAATTAAAATTCACAAATAGAAAATGTCTAACTAAAAGCATAAATATGATACACATTGCCCTATACACCTTAATCATTCATCCATGTGATGCGTTACAAACGTGACAACTTCAGAATACCTAAATAATCGATATTATTTCTCAGCTCCAATGCAATCCAATACAATTTTGTATACTTCACACATGACACATCATCTAATCTACATTCAGTAAACTTCCTTAATTTCCTGACATCTTCAACAATAACCGAGTAACCCCAAAGAATGTTGATTGACTGATGATACTACTGAAAAAATCCTTTAGCATAGGTTAGAGGAAGTAGTAGTATTTAAAGATTTAAAACCCAAATTTATTCTGGTTATTCCTCTGACAGAGTTGACATCTTCATCATCGAATTTCTTGTGGAATGGCTTGTTCACTATATCATATTCTATTTCAAGAAAATGTGCAGGGTCCCAAAGCATTCAAAATCCTGTGTTTTAGTCATACTTTTGACTTTTAATTTAATTTCATGTGCACAGTGCTACTATAAAACGTACAATCCATATTTATATAGAGGAGGAGGAACTCTTGAACCCTTACAAAATTTTGAGGTATAACAATTATTAATACTTTTAAACTCTTAATTGTCCTTTCTAACAACTTTGCTTACTCAGGACAATTCCCTTTCACAAGACGAGAATAAGGAAAAGATGGAGGTGCAAGATGAGGATTTGCAAGCTCGACCAACGTATCAAAAAACTTTTTACATCAACTATAACTACCGTCCTCGTCCACCAAGAAGGAGGTTACTCCCGTATTTTATTTTAGGCATAGCAGCAGGCTCCGCTGCGGTTCTCGGAGGAGCTGCTGCTGCTGGCGCAGTACGCGGATAGGCATTAAATTGTGTAGAAGTAACAGTAACCAGTGATGATTAATGATCAAATTATAACCTTAAAATGTAGTAGGTAAAATATAATGAGATTAGCGTAATTTTCTTAGTAAAGCAAAATAAAAGAAGAAAAATGATGATCCGAATTGTGTCTATATACGTGTTATTACTATGCACCACACAAGCTTAACCACCACAGAATTCCAGGAGTAGTTATATTTATAACTAAACTGGCCTAGATTCAACCCCAACTCATTGTCAATGTCACACAGATGAGTTCTAAAAATATGCAGGTGTAGATATCCAAAAAGCACCGCATACCGCATATGATACCCATGAACAGGAAAAGGGTTCAAATTAAAAGGTCCTTCGCACCTTAAGTATTCCGTAATGGTTACATTCCGCATCCTGCAGAGCATAAATTCCCGTTAGATTCCTTTGTGATCTTTTATTTTCCATTGGTACATGCTGTCCAACGTCTAAATGTAGGTATCAAGGTATCTGTATCAACCGATACGCTATGTTATTCCAAATATTTTACCTGATAAAATCTGGGTCACCACGGCTCAAAACCAGTGTCGCATTGTACGGTATTTCCAATAGTATTCGGGTTTCAGCATTGAAGCTTAATCAGTGATTCCCTGAACTTGAAACCGAGCTGTTGTGCAGTGAGCCTTCTCCAAGTGTCCAATAATGAACATTTTGAGACTACGTAATTGCACGTATGTCCGTCATTTGTTAGCATGAAACTCAATTTTATAACGTTGAACCTGTAACAATTTACTTTTGACAAGTAGTGAAAATTCATACGTTGACAAAATGTGTGTGCCAAAGGAAGTTGGAAAGCTTCTTGTGATTGTAATAACGTTAAATGCAATTTGCCAAGCATTTGCAAATTCAGATAATTATCATGTTCGTCAGATTTTAAAATATGAAGAGCGAGAGCTCCCATCCGATGAGATGACTGCGGAACTTCGTGACAATCCTCCAAAATCAGATATCATGCAACTGCTGGAGGATGATGAGAGGGTAAGGTTTAATTAATATATTTGTTCTTATTACCCCATTTTTTTGTACTACTATAATATTTTTGACTCGTAGAAAACACAAGGAAACTCCACATCAAAGCATCCTGGTGAACCCCAAACAGTTCTAAACTCTCGAATGGACTGTTCAAAAATTACAATGCAAATTTTTCAAGTGTTGCTCCAAAATCCTGATACTGTGGAGCCAGAAGGTTTGTTGCCATTTATTCTGTACCATTTGCTTTTCATTCTCATAACTATAAAAATTAACATGAACATAAAATCTATCTCAGATTACAGTTGTGGGCTACTAAATCTCATTTCCCATGTGGAAAAATCCCACGGCCGAATTCGGACCCTCGAAGCCTCTTTAAATGCCGCAACCTCCACCATCAAAACACTGGAAACTTCTTTGAGTGTAGAGATTTCCAAAACTCAATTTGTAATGAAGGAGCTCAATGAAACAGTCCATAAGGAAACGGAGCGTGCTATCAAGGCTGAAAATGTCATTGCCCGTCGTGTTCTCTCAGAAAAGACCCGTGTGGACGGAATCCAAAAGAACTTAACTGAAGTGTTAACAACATCTTTGGAACAACTTAAGAATTTCGAAATAACAATCAAGAACATGGGAAATCACACAGATGGATTCAAAATGTCTAGCCCTCAAATGGAGCCTGGTCAAGTTCCACTGAGCCCCGTGGCAGCCCTTATTCCCCCACCACCACAACCACCAGCATCACCTATTCCAGTTAACAACAATAATGAGCAAGAAATCAAAAATATTGAGACGAAGCTGACAACCCTACAAGATTTCATTACCCAACTCTCCAACCGCATCACCAATATGGAGGAAGGCTCAGAAGAAAATGTGAACAAGGGAATCACCCAAATTTTTAAAACGTATGCCAGTTTGGCCAACGAAATCGAGAAGGAAACTGAAAGGGCAACTTCAGAAGAAGCAGGTCTCAAGACCTACATTTCAAATGAGATTACCAGCCTCACCAAACAAGTGCAGAGTCTTCAGGATCGTATTACTGACGAGAAAAACCGTGCTCAAATCATTGAGAACCGCCGCACAGCCGACTTGTTTGAAGAGATTAACCGTGCAAAAGCGGAAGAGAATCGGTTGGGTCAGAAGCTTAAAGAAGAGATGTCTAAAGCTGCAGCAGCATTTAAGAAACTGGAGCTTCATGTGGACCAACAGTACAACACCACCAAGGTGCTGGATGATGATTGCAGGTCATACACGGATAAAGAAATGAGGCGTGCTGCAGATGCGGAGGAAAGACTAGCCGAACAAATCAACTATGAGCGGACGAGAGCCTTATCAGTTGAGAATTCATTGAAAGCCCATTTAGAAACTGAGGTCAGCAGAGCAATGGGTGCTGAGAATGAGTTGAAAAAATTCACAAACGAAGAGAAAGAACGAGCAAGAGTTGCTGAGCATGAGTTGAAGGTGGCAATAGATGTGGAAACTTATCGAGCTAAAGGTGTGGAGCTTTCAATTTCCGCCCAAGTGTCAGCCGAAGCTGAGCGTGCTAAGCAAGAAGAAGCCCAGTTAAATGACCACATTACTGGAAACATGACGAGAATTTTGACTGATTTAATTAAAGAGTTCACTCGCGCCCAAAATGCAGAGAAGGAGCTAGATGACAAAATTCATCAGGAAATGAGTCGTGCGTATGAAGTCGAGAAAAGCTTGCTGGACAACATCAACACAGAGTTAGCACGTGCAACAGAAAAGGAGCAGGATCTCCACCAAATGATAAGACAGCATGAAGCTTCCATCAAATCTTTGGATCAGGTTAGAACCCTGGTCGTGTCTGAGGAGGTGAGAGCCAAAACTGCTGAAGCCAATTTAGAAACTCTGTTCCAAGTTGAGTATGCGCGTGCCAAGGGAGAAGAGGATCGCCTAATGATTTTAATCACCGAGGAAATGTCCAAGTCTAGACAGGTTTCGACTAATTTCACAGATGCAACCAGTGACATTTTGAAACATACCAAGGAGCTCGAGCTGGAAGTCCGCAAAACCGTAATGGCAGAGGTTGCAAGGGCAGTTGACGCTGAAAACGGGCTCAAGCATCAAATTGGCCTTGAGGTTGAGCGTGCAATGAAGGCAGAAGCTCGCTTATCCCACTATCAAGCTGGTAACTACTCTGATATTTCCCAAAGATTGCAGGCAATGACACAGGAGATTGAACGGGACAATTTGAGACTGGAGGATATCACCCTTGGAATATCAAGAAATCTGACGGGAGATATTCTAACGCTTGCGGAGCTGTTTGATGACAAACTTGATGATCTGGAGAGAAGTGAGAATGTTAGACTTAAGAAACTTGAAGATGACATGAAGAAATGCTGTTCCAGTTCGAGTTGGAGGTGGAGAAACTCTGGAAAAAATAAATCAGGCTCATCAAGATCAGCCGCTGGAACTGTATTGAGTAAAATTATGCAAGTGTTCAAAGGTATAGGGGAGGAGGATGATGGTGCGCCAGAAAAAGCAGTAGAAAGTGATAGATCTATAAAAAGTAGTGCAAGTTTTAAAGAAGACATCCCTAAAGAGATTTACCCTGCTACTCAGAAAGAAAAAGTCATTTCATCCGAAATATTCGCCAAGAACGACACCATTATTACGCTACCTGTAGGTGGTGACAATGTTATAAAACGTGAACCCGATCTCGACCTACCCACTTCACCTGCTGCCTCAAGTAAAAATGAAACTGTGATAGTAGCTCAACTTAACAATCTTTCAAACAACGAAGAAGCGAAAGAAAAATTGGCAAGAATGCATAATTTAAGAAAGAAAGCAGCCAGGGCCAGTAGAAGAGCGTTGAGCAGACCCACAGTAGTTTCAGTTCAAAGTGTCAATCCAAAAGTTACACAAACCTTTGGCTAATATTTAATCATTATTATTATACTTAATTTTTAAAAAAATATTTGTTGTTTATATATGTAAATTATAGTTATAAGATTTACATAGTACAGCGTGTTAGAATAAGAGTAAAATTAAGCAGAATGAGGTGCTTTCGAATGGTGCAATTTAGTATATCGCTGTAGGTATGTAGTATTAGTCAGAATGCTGTAAATATTTATTGATTGTAAGGAATATTACTGTTACAGTAGAGTAGAGCACTGAGTATGACATGACACACATTTTATTTATATACATTATTATACTACACTAGAGTTGTGTTTCACTAAAATCCAAAAATAACTGGGCCTGGAGGACCTAACAAAACAGGTGGGGGTCTTCCTAATGTAGGGCAACCCATTGTGTAAGGAATCTCTTCAACAGGTAAAGGGTAAACCGTTATTTCTCCTGGTGTTGCCGATGATGATGATGGTGCTGGTTTTGGTCTGGCTGGTGATGAAGATGCACCTGCTTTTGTTATTCCGTTATTACTTTGATTACGATTAAAGCTAATGATACTACTGCTGCTCCTGTTTATATTTGTTGTGCCAATGGTAGTGTTCATTTTCTGCTGACCAGGAACAGTGCCGCATGAGCTGCGGTATCTTCCAAATTTGTACAGGTTGTATAGAGACTGACGGAGTCGAGGTGTCCAGTTTAGTTTCATTAAACTATTTTCGAGCTCAGAGCCTATGTTCCTTTTGTTTTAAGAAATAAATGCAAATCTTTTAAGTTTTCTGATTGCAATTGGAGGTTGAGCTTTTTTAAATTATTTATACTCATACATCTCACCTTTTCATAGTAGCTGGTGCATTTACAGAAATCCATTGGCCAAAATCCCCTGGATGAATCACACTAGTGCAGTCATGCGCTTGCTTGTTGGATGTTTCATTAGAACTCACTTCCTTGTTATACCACAGATAAGCCAGGCATCTCTCTGGGGTAACTTGAGACGGTACATTTGAAGATGAAATACTAGTACGGGAAGTACTATCAAACGTGCATCCTGAGTTTAAAAAAGCATAAATAACAACAGCTTGTTTTAAAACTGATTCGTTTGTTAATTTCAAGTTGGAGCTCGACATTCTATCAGAATAAATATTCTAACCAACTTACGAACAGTAATTTGATCGCCTGGCCGTATTGGTGTTTCTTCACGCAAAATATGCATTTGCTGAAATGAAGGGTCATGGTTTCCGTTTTGAAGGACCAACGGAATCTGATTCGCATTACGAACTTGGTGCAATGTCACGCTTTTACCTGCCAAAATGTTTCCCAAAGTGTACTTTAACATTTATTGGAATGCAAAATGCAATACGTTTCATAGTCATACTTTAGCATATGATTTTACTGACCCGACTGGCCAGTGTCAAATGATACCCCAAATACTCTGATAGCTTTCCTTTTCGGTATCATACGTTCAGTACATTCGCTTGCACAATGACCAAATACTTCGAATCCCAGAGATCCAGAAGGGATTATGGATGAATGCATTGGATTTTGGCCAACCCTCATGATCTTTGTCTCATATTTCCTAATGTATACATACAAATGCAAGTACTATGCTAGTTATTCAAAATTTAGATTAGATGAGAACGGATATTTTGCTTATGTCTATAATTAAATACCGTGCTGTTTCTGTCAAAAGTAAGTCAGTGTCCACATTAAATTCTCGACTTTCAACCATTTTCTCCGGATCGTCTTCGCTTCCATTTTGAATTGGGTTACCCAAGAAAGCTTCCACAAGATAATGCTCGTTCGATTGTACACCAAAAGGAATTCCAGTGTTTTTTGGAAGAAAAATATCCTGGAAATGACAGTAGTAGGTGATTGGGAATGTACTCAAACTACATCAATGAAATCTTGTAAAATGAAATATGTACCTTTCCGCCCCGTCCCCAAGTATAAATTATGTCTTTACAATAAGAATAAAGCTCCGTTGCATTCTGACAGCTTCCACTGTACTCTTCGGCGTTCGATTCCGGTTTAGGAAAGCATTTGTAAATGACCAGTCGGTCTAAATGTGTAATTATCGCTTCACTGTTCATCAAGGTGGAAAACTGAAAGAGTTAATAGAAACACATCTACCACATAAAATATGATTTTTTGTAATCTCTGTTTTGTTTGTTTGCAATTTGCATACTCCAATTATATAACTTTTCTTCTCCAACTCTGGTCCTTTCTGGAAAACACACCATGGATTGCTTTTCCGCGTTATATTAGAGTTGGTAAGGCTAACTGAAAGTCTCCAAACATCAAAACCTGTCATATTGGGTGAATCGGATTGCTGAGAAGAGGGTGCCGGTACTTGAGGTGTTAAATCTGGCTGCAAGAGATGGACTTGAAAGCTTCCACGATTTTTAAAATGGTAGTCAATTGTGTCATCTTCCCCAAATGCCCACATGAGATGTACAGTATCATCCTAATCAAAATTACAATAAAATTTGGAAAGAATAAAAATGAAACAGTATACATTACAGTAGTATTTTAGTTAGTTACGGTAATTGGGTAATCTTGTGGGTCACAAGTTTCCATTTTTCGCATAATCTTTATGCTGGTATGTGTTCCATTTTCCCATGCTTTTATCAACTTCCAGTCTTGTTGAATATCTTGAATTGGTATTCTACCTTCAATTGTGTGCCGATCCTGAATATAAAAATGTACAAATTAATAATATTTACTCCCAGATTGTTCATTTTCAAATGAGGTATCAATAGAAATTTAGTTTGCAATCTCACCGTTAAGTATGGCACTCGATTTTTTCCAACACCACCAATAACGATATCGGACCGGGTCATCTTGCCCGTTTTAGAAAAGCCCAACGAAACATAGCCACGAGTTTTGGCTGTGATGTTGAAAATTACATCAGTATTTTTGGGGTCTGCAACCCATTCCACCAATACGTTGCCCTCTTGATCTACCACTTCTCTGTGGCTGTATGAATTTCCAGGAAAGATCCTTTCACTTATGACTACCTGATCAGCTATCAATGCAATTAAAATTATTACAATGGAACACAACTTGCATAAAAAAGCTTTTCCTATCAATTTATAGGGCATTGTCACACTTGAAATAAATTCTCGTTTAGCAAAGCAGAAATGAATACTAAACTTCTCCGCTTATCTGTATGAAATGAATCTAAAAATCAAAATGAAACCAAGACAGGAGTAAACTGGACTGGAACAGATTTGTAAGAATGAACTAAATGTATTTATTTCAGAAGCTAAGATTTGTGTCTACAAAAATATAAATGTTACACATACTACATTTTCTTTCATGAAACTAAAACGAAAAGGATAAAACACCCAAATTGCCGTTAGAACCTATAAAAAATAAACTCTTGAAACATAAATGATCAAAGTAAAAACATGAAATTGCAACATACCTAAGTTTGTTGTATTAGATAATTCCCAACTCAACATAAAAAATACAATAATTGTGAAATGAAACCAAACACCTCCATCAGTCGGATGCTTAAGTAAACTCTGAATTATAAAGTGTATCAAAACTATTAGTAATACGTAGGTATAAATGGAATAGGTATCATAACAAAGAGTACAAAAATCTAAGACAAAGTCATCATCCATTTTACAAAATTTCTGATAAAATCAAACTCTATTAGAGGAAAAACAAACCTCAGACACTTGTTTGATACCAAAATCATCATCATCTAGACATGAGTTTCAGGAACAATGAGTATTTTTGTGGAGGAGTCATCACGCGTGACGAAATGAGTAGCCTTTGTTTCTCCAAGATGTAATGGAGGCGAGCCAAGTCCAACTTGGACTGTAGTATTGGCAGAGCTCGTCCTCCGCACTTCCTGCTTGTCGAAAAACTTTTGTTTCTGACCTTGAGCTCCACTGCCTCTCAGTTGGCGTTGTACATCCATCAGATTTTGTAACTTGCGAAGATTACGCGCATCTGGAAAACGTCCAGACATAATCCCACCACCACCACCATGCTTCAGCTCGTACAAATAGTCTTCTGTCAATTTTGAGCAGTTGGAGCCAGAATACGCTGAATCCATGTCGGATGGCGTCATCGTGGTAGCCTCAGATAACATCCCGTCACTTGAGTACTGATCCTGATTGTGATTATGATGCTGCTTATGATGACGTTTGTTTCTCGCAGAGCGGCTTTCCCTCACGCTAAAATTGATTCTTTTAGTTGAAGGTGCCGTAGGTGGATGTCCAATTATTGCCGGTAAGTTACCAGTTGATGGGGATTTCTTATAGCGAAGAGGAAACGAGCCTCCACCATTCTTTCCATGAAGATAACCCTCGCGGTAGACAGAGCTCACACGTCGCCGAATTCTGGAGCGTGTGCTGGCATATGCCAAATTGTTGTTTTGCTTACTCTTCTTCTTCACGCTGCGAACGGTCCGTCGACAACCTTGATTTTTGTTAATGTTACTGGCCAAGTTGCTGCCGTTTTTTCCCATGCTCTGCCAATGCGTATGAGTCATCAGATTCCTCAGTTGCGTCTTCAGTTTGGGAGACGACTGTTTCTGAGTCATCATCAATAAAATCATCATCGTCGTCATTAGCAAGATTCTCGGCTTGTTTTAAATGTTTTCTACGTAGCCGCATGGATGATGGAGCGCTGACAGGGAGCATTATCTGCTTGTTCTTTTTGTCTTTGTTATTATAACAGTAGAGAATGTAGACGCCATCCTTTTTGTTGGAACCGCTCAAATCTTCCGAAGATGTTGATGATGATGATGAGGAAGAGTTTGTCTCATCAATACAAGCGTATTCGGATGACTCGCGGTGTTTGATTTCAGTTTTGTTTGAATTCTTGGTTCCAACGTTGTTATTTTTGTTACTGTTTTCATTGCTTTTAAAATGCTGCAGTAATTCAGCCACTTGAGAGAGTTCTGAACTCATGGATTTAGCTTCCCTTTCCTTGTTAGTTGGAGGTGGTGGTGGCTGCTTCTGTTGCTGTTCGGATGATGGTGGAGGGGGCGAAGTGGTTTGTGGTAGGGTGCTGTAGACGTTGGAGCTGGGGTTATGGCAGGTCTCATTCTCCCCGGAGGTGGTGGATACTGATAGGTTTGTCTACTGGAATTTTTGGAAGTTAGTTTCCCTTGCCGGATGTAAGTAAAGAGAGCTAATCCAAGTCCGCATATCAGAAGCATAATGCATCCCCCTCCGAGCCCTGAGACAACCAACTTTTCATTGCATGTCATTGAACCAACGTCCATTTTGGTACGGTTCAGATATGTTGCTGATGCAGCTGCGTAATCAAAGGGGAATTCGTCATCTAGTATGGAAGACGGATGGTCCTTCAATCCTACGACGCGGAGGGCAAGTTGAGAATCAAAGTCGTGAACGATGGCGCTTGCATTGTGAAGTTCTACTGGAGAACGCTTGCTACGTCTTCCCGACTCACATTCCATCTAAAAATTAAAAAATTAAATATTTTCAACAATGTAACAATGTATTTTAACAAGCAAGACAAACCAATGCAGTCATATATAAATCACTTACAACGCAATCTTGTGATTCTTGACATGCGTGAACTCTTGCAGTAACAATCAGAGGCTCATTTACTCGTTGACCTCGAAAGAGAAATGCTTTGAATGTGAAATGATGCACCATATCATTTCTTGGGTCTCTGATAGGTTGCTCCTCAGCAATAACCTGGAAATGAGAAAATGTAATGTTTTTGAGGTTTGCACATTTTCAAGTAGAAATTGCTTTAAATTAAGAATGTACCATATATTCATCATTTCTGCACCCGTGTGCATCCACCAGCGTGATTACTTCGGAAGCTTGATTAGGATCCAAATTGTCTAATTTTTGTGACAGGTTGTCTCTCATTCGCCAAACTTTCACGTCTGTCAGTTTCGTGTGTTTCCATCCTATTAAATCATCACCAATACTGATTAGTTAACCCTCTTCTACATTTCTCTGGTTCGTTAAAGATTGACATTTGCGGTTTTTTTGCGTTGAAAATTACCATCGGTTCCACGAACAACGCTTCGAAGTTGAAGAGGTTCTCCTAACTGGACAACGCCCCCAGAATTTACTCGCTTCACAAAAAGTCCATTGCTGGAGCCAGAATTTTGACGAAACACTCCCACTTCAGCAACAAACTCTTGGATTCCTCCCTCAACAGTTGAGGAAGAGCGACGATTTTCCCTACAAAATTCCCAAAACGAAACGAAAGAATAAAACAACTGCTTTTAAGGGACAACATTTACTTCATACATTCAACAATTCTGGATGTGACTTACATTGAATCACCAGCAAAACTGATTGATTTAGTATCAGAAACTGTACTAGATTGAGGCATACATTTGATAGTGGTTACTTCATCATCAGCCAATGCCAACATTGGTACACGGGGAAACACCATCGTTAAGCACAGAGCCTGAATTGCACAAGACAAAGTTGTCATTTTTAATAATTCATAAAAAGAGGTAATTTCATAGATTATGCTATTTATAATTATTTTCATACATCTCCACACTGTTCAACACCACATCCTCGTAAATCGGTCACAGACATGTGGTAAGAACCTCTTGTTCCCTCCATTTGTTCCAGTTTACATTCTTCCGAGCTCAAAGGGTCTTGTGGTCGGTCTCGTATGTATGGGAGATGAAAGCCATTTTTCATGTGGATTGTGGCTCCAAAATATTCATTTTGTCTTGTTTTGAAACATTTTATATCCGAGAATACGAAATCTGTTTTGAAAGTTGAAAATTATTTAAATAAGATAATCATGAATTTTAAATGACTGACAAGTAGGAGACCTTAATTAGAAAATGGTTTACCTGTGATAACATTCGGATCATCCACAATTAATTCATCAGACACGGGTTCATCCTCCACCAAAACCGTCTTTACTTTATCCCGTAATCTTTCTTTTCTCAAGACGCCCCCACGAAGTCTATCCTTTGAAGTATTGAATATTTCCTTGGACGACACTCTGGAAGATGGTGTTTTTGAAGATGGAACAATCCTTGTTCGTGTTCTTGCCCCAGTTCGAGTACCACCAACACTACCACTGTCCACTTTAAGTCTCCTTCCCACATCAAACTCCTCTTCATCTTCAACATCCTCATCTGGTGGTGGTGGAGCTGGTGGGAATATTTCATCTGGAGGAGACGGTGGCAACACAGATTGGCCACCACCACCTCCACCAATTATAGGCACACTTGTCACTGGACTAGGGCCTATGGGTAATGGACCTACGGGACCTGGCTCTGGCTCTGAGGTTACAACCTCAGGAGGAAAAATTATTTCTGGAGATAAAGTGGAAGAAATGAAACCCCCACCGCCCCCACTACCACTACCACCACCGACAACGGGTCTATAGGTTACAATTGCAGGGCTCGGACTACCTCCACCATAATTGGATCCAGATGATGATCCTGGCGCTTCATTTCCATACATATAAACCGGTGGTGGAATATTGTTTCCCGGAATAGCAATCAGTGGAATTGATGCCGTATCGTCGTAACTTGCGCTACTACTGACCGCTGTTGGTCCAGCATTTACTCCAATAGCATAAGCTGAACTACTTCTTAAAGATCCTCCCCTCACCGGCGGATTTCTCATTGTGAAAACAGAGTCAGTAAACCGGGATCGCACAGGTGGGCCCCTCTTCAAAATTCTCGATTCACCCCTGGTTCGCAATGCAGAACCGGACTCAAGAATTTGCACTTGTCCACCCGAAGATCGCCTCTGAAATTGGTCGGGCGATGTAGAATTTGTGGTAGTAGTGTTTGAGCTTTTGAAAAAATCCTTTGAAATCCTCCTCTGACTGTTAAGTGACGGGGGGCCAATCACCCCAGATCCAGAATCCTTTTTAATCACATTGGATGTTGAGTTTGTGGCTGCACCACAGGCCACGCTCACCAACACGTAAAGTAAACCGAAAATTAGCAAAATTCTCATTTTGACAAAATTTTAAGACTTTTCCGAATATTATAAATTGTTTTGGAGGATTTATTATTTTCAGCCGAAATTGTACATAATGAAGCACGGCATTTGAACACACAAATTCACTAATTTCATATTAAATCCATCTGAATTAAAAATTCATGAAGCTTTTAGGTATATTTTGCCATCACTATCATGAATTAAGATGATGTCAACTGCACACCTTGGCTGTACACAGAGAAAGTACTCTCAACAACACAGAACAAATCAATAACTTTTCAGCAATGATGCACGTAATTAAAGTTTGCAAACTTTTGGGAAAAAATTGGGCCTACTGACCAACTTATTAAAAGTGTGTATACAACTAATATCACTTCAAGAATTAAAAGTAAGTCACTCACGGCATTTTAGCTGAGTGCACAACTCTGCTCGGTGACAATCACTCGACTGACCACGTCCGGTTTGTGAGTCAGAGATAATATCCCCGTGATAATGGTAAGTGACTCCTGACCCAATAACAATGCTCATGGATGGACGGATTGTTGTGTGTGTGTAGAAAGCAGCAAAAATGGATATTATGATGATACAATAACATTATGCATTATTGTATGACATTGCATTACTTAAGACTCAAGCCAAATTACGCGAAGGCCTTTTACTCCTTTCTTTCTTCTTGGGCACATTCCATTTCATCTCTACCTCCGTCCATGCATAGCCTCAACAACACAATTTGTGTGAAACCTATGCTATACAACAATGCAGGGGGCAATATCAATATAATAATCATTGTCAACAGCACAGCGAAACAGCCACAACAAAATATCGCCGCACTATAACTTTTAGTATTGTGTAAAATCAGCCTTTGAATCCAACACATTGTATGACAAATTTACATGCAGTGACATGAGTCAATCGTGAAGAGTAATGACAACTAGATAAAAACAAGAATAATATTGTCAGAATGTGAAGATACATCGGCTGCATGTAGAAAAGGTGTACTTGCGAACATGTTCTGGGAAGATCACATTTTGTTACAAGGCTTATTGCATCAGTGAGACTTCCAGAAGTCCCAAGACTCTGTCCCAAACCTGCATGTATCAAAATGCCCATTAGCAAGGTTTATGTAAAGTAAGGTATCATTTCAAGAGAAACGTATGCTGATATTAGTATAAGTATGAGTGAACGGATGACTTTCCTTTTACAGACGCATTCTTTCGTAGAAAACTTGCAAAGTGCTGATCCAAAATCACTTTAAGCACATTAAGGGATTTAATTCATGCTCAAAAGAACATGCTATCTGAAATCTCTTTCGTCTGTTCATACAACACCTAAGGATCGGCAAGAGTTCGTCTACTTTCAGGTTACATCACTTAATCTGTAATACAGTGTTCAATCAGATGGAATGAAAAGATTGACGAGTTTTGTTCAGAAGGACTTAGAAGGGTATCCGTTTATTTAAGTAATATGATTATGAGGATGAAGACTGAAATAATATGATAGATGACTTTTTGACTTTTCTCATAAATATTTGGATCTGGAAGGATCAACAATTTTGGCGACCATTGTTTTCAGAGAAAGGCAAAGGGTGAAGATGAGAAAAAGAATTTTAAGGTCATTTGGCATGAGGTAATAAAATTTTTGTTATCTAAAAACTGAAAATGTGGTTCGTAAAGACATCATAAAAAGAGTTGGCCCACACAGGGACCACTAGAATGATTAATACATTTGTGATTTTGTTAATTAGTCTGTCATCATAAAAAACCATCGTCTTCCTCATTGTTATTGCATATATTTTACTCTTACATAATATCTCAAACCCCGAGCAAAGAATCTTTAAAAACTAAACAAGATTCTCAATCATGCTTAGTTTTTAAGAGTATTCAATATAATCAAGGGCTAGACCAGACCTTCCCCAATATATTTAGATGGTCAAATGTTATCTAAACCAAATTCCTGTTCCCACTTGGGATAAGCAAAAAATGCAAGGTTAGGAATAGGAGCAAATTAGTTACTGGATTTATGCAGTGCAAACGGGCTACGCTGTAACGATAAAAGATCCATGAACTGACCAACATCACAGCTCTCGATTTCATTTCAATGCTGAACTATGCAGATTCTATCCTTCATTAGGTTGGACCTTCCATTCCATTCCAACCTCCTTACATCCTACTTAGGTGTATTTACAACAGTATCATATCCCTTTCAGGCCACCTAAGCCCATTAGAATGCGGCTCACCACAATCAAACCCTTGAAGCAAGGGTGACTTTTGAAGACTATGCAGTTTCTCCACTACAATTGACAATTACAATCATACCGATTTTAGGTATATGAGTATAGGAGCGCTTAGTTTGTGATTTTATACTGATCTTTTCTAGCTCATAAAGATCTGTTGAATGATTGATGGGGATTAACATTGATGTATATAGCAAGACCAGAACCGATAATAATTGGTGAATTATTGCCCAATTGTCATTGTCATTACATGAACATTAGATGCATCTATTATTACTCCCTGATGTTACATCTGGCCTATGGCCACAATCTAATTCCAGATCTCACGTCTGCTAGGCTAAAACAATACTGTTTATACGATCGTGAATGTCTCTTGAGAGTTTTGGAATCTGGGTCTAGGTGAAGTCAGTGGCAAGGAACAGAAAGGAATGTGCAAGATTCTTGAAAAATGTTGTTTTTGTTTATGCTTTATACTTAACTGTGCTCAGACAGGTAGCAGTCTGCTGGAAAGAATGAGAGGACACATTTTTTCACTTTCATCCAAAGTATTTGGCATTGAACCGCATTGAACTTGAGATGAAATATTTTGCATTGATTGGGTTTGCGGTGGATGTTAACCAGTAAACAAATACTTTTACTATTTTGAGTTAATCCGGATCGTAAAATTATATTGCTAGTATGTCCATGCACATTACATTTAAGTAAACTGCAAGTAAACTGAGTTCATGAGCTGTGCGAAAATTGGCGTAAATACATGTTTGCATAATATAATGTGGAGGTGTATATTTAATGTATTAAAAGTATTATGCCCACAGCCATTTAGGAAATAAATCAGAGATTTCCATTAGCCAAAGTACCGCTTCCAGGATAACGTTTTTAAAGAGCAAATCTCGTCAGACAACATTTAAAACAGAACTACGTGATATTGTCGATGCATAAGCTGTGCTTCAGCAGATAATGTCACTTGTCTTATGTATCCTTTTAATGGGTACCTTTTATCAAAACAGAAACCAAGTTGGTCGAATGTATGTTTGTGAGCTTAATCATTCACACCCACGAATAATTATTGAAGCATAATATTCTTACTCAAACTCGCACCATTTAATGGGTTAGGGCCTTATGGCATCGAAATTTTTTGATGTTAATATGGATATTAATTTACAATGCATATACACAATGATGACTAAAGTTAAAGCAAAAAGTGATTTACAAAAGTCAAAAATCAATTTACATGACTTGAATGGATGTAGCAATGAACGTTACATCAACCAACAGCATTCATTCAGTTTTAAAATTTCATGTTTGTTACAGGCTGCACTGACTGACATCCTTTTAGCATTGCGTGAGTGCACAGTTATAAGATGCCCACGTAAGGAAGACATTTTCGTTGCACGTTTATTTCATATCTGCATCTATAGCGTTTTAATCAGTACTGAACTAATAAACTAATTGTTTACTGACCTATACAGGACTGGCTTGCTGTGAAAACGATATAATTCAACGCACGGTATAAATGAACCTACTGCAGCTTTTCATTATAATGTACAATTATGATCAATAAAATCATGCTATTTCCATGCGATGTATGAATAAGTATTTCTATCTGTGGGGCATTGTGGTACCAAAAGTACATGGAATGCTTCAGAAAGCCGGTTTCAGTTACTCAAAGCCCGCAAAGGGCTTCATTTCTCGCACAATGAGACGCAGCCTTGACTTACGAGATAAAAGTACTCAAGCCAATAATCCGATACTGCTGCGAGAAATTCTTGAATCCTTTAGAGATTTAATATTTACCAATCATCCGAAAACGTCCATGAGCAATCCACTATACAATAGCAGTGTGTGCATACATTGTTGATTTTAGATTAGAAAGGACCATGATCTTTCTGGATACAGTCATACAACGTGTGAAGGGGTCTGGACATTAGGTATGAAGTTACTTGGCTAATGTGGGTTGTACTGACGTGCTGACTACTGACTGGGTCTGATAATTTTATTAAATTACCGTTGATCGATGCTAATCAATTGCGGAACCGCAACTGGCCCCGACAATGGGCGTAAGAGGCAATCGAGTTGACTAGGAAATGAAGTTAGATTCAAAATATGAATTGACTATAAAAGCATTGCTCTCAAATTATACGAAATGGAATTTCTTTTATTATATTCTCAAATCTACACAATATTTAATGCAAAGCCATCTATTAAGCTCATAGCTAACTGGCAATTTCACCAAAAACCTACACAGTTTCATGCTTAATTCATAAAGTCTGCGTATAAATAACTGAGATAAATAAAAATGGGCTCCATTCCTAGGGATAATTCTGGAAGCTTCTCAGAACCTGAAAATTCTAGTGAACTCACGAAACCTAAACCTCTTTCCGTGCTTAAACAGAAAATGGCAAAACCGCCTGAGCAATATTCTATGTTGTCACACGAGGAACTTGTTTCTCGAGTAAGATTTCATTTAAAAAATCCATTTTGAAGATGTGCTAACCACATTTTACGGCAAGCCACAAATAACTAGCCAATTCAACTTTGCCCAATAACAGCTCATCAAAGCTCAAGAAAAAATTGAACAATTGGAAACAACTCGGCCACATCCAGTACCTACTTTTACTAAAAGCACCTTTCAAGATAATTTACACGTAGACAAACCGGAAGTCGAAGAAACAAAGACTGGTCACCATCACCCAGACAAACTAGCAGAGTCTCAATCACGACCCACATTTGCGTATTTAAGTAACACCTCCTCCAGCATAATATCGAGTCCGGATGGAACTCAGATGCTGATACAAGAGCTCCAAGAAAGGCTTCGAGATTATGGAATCGGTGATCAGTACAAAAATGAAAAAGAAGACGAATTCGAAGTAGCTTATGAGTACCGAGGAGACTTTCCCAATTGCGATGAAGACCTTTCGCTAGCAGAAAACTCTGAGAATTGTTGCTTGGGTTCAGATGACCAAAATCAGATACCAAGACAAAGGAAACAAAGATTTCTAGAGTTTGAAGACGGTTATGATAGCGATGCTTTAGAGGAATTTCCTCTAATTCCTTCACCAGTTCTCAATACGCCCCCATACGAATATATATTCCTGACAAAAGAAAATGAAGCCAAGGTTAGAATCTTTCTGAATCCAAAGCTAAACCAAGTTTTTCAGGAGGAGCTAACAAAGCTTCAAAAATCAGAGGAACATGAACAGTTTCTCGAAGACGTCAACATCAACAACCAACAACAATATCAAGTTGGAATGGTGGAAAATTCACTAGCTAACCACATGGATATTAACAACCGAAATCATTTGATTAACAACTGTTCTTCCTTGAATGAGATAAAAAATACGATCTCAGGCTCCAACGTGATTCACTGCTTTGATCCCTCCGATGTTGATCTAGAGCTAAAGAAAATATTCATGGAAAAGCCACCAATTACTCATAGAATTATACGACGAAAATCAAGACGTGAGCGAGGCTCTTCAGTTCCTGCAGTTGACTCATATTACGGAACCGGTGATCTAAATAAGGTTGGTCATGCCAGCTACTTTATTCCTGGACTAACGAACTCTGAAAGGAAGAAAATAGGATGGAGGTCCCAATATCATTATGGTCACTGGAAATATTCCGCCTTAAATGTTCCCAACGCTAGAAGTAATCAAATTCCCTTGCATCCTCATCCCCACTTGGACTCTAAATCCAAACATACCTACCATCATCACGAATCTGATCTTCCACAACCATTCTTAATTGATTCGGATGCCGTTTCTATTTTGGAATCCCCAACATCAACTCCTCTTCCATGTAAAGGTGCCTCAGACGAGGATACTTTAAGCTTCATTACACTTTCAGGCTCCGCTCAGATGTCACAGTCCTGCCATATTATTCCAGATAAGTCGGCATTGAAAAGGGTATTACACTGGATTTTACCTTGCGTTAGGATAAAATCCAGTGTAAACCTAGGCGATGCAGGAAATGAAGAACTTTGTGAAGATGACGAGACGTCAGGAAATCCTGACGATAATGATAATGACGACGACGAGATTGTAGGTGATACAGATACCATGTTGGAGACCTTGGTTGAACCATCAGATAAGTTGAATTCTCCCACAAGTCATTTTCAAATCTCGTTTGCACTTGGTGCTAAAAGTGGTCAGCTTCACAGTCAGCACTATCGCTTCTTTTCGGGAAATCAAAGTCAGCACTCCGATCAAAGTAATAATAACAATGAAAATCAGGGAAGCCACCACCATCATCATCATAATAAGCATCAACATCATGGGTTCCTGCATTGGAAACACATTCTTACACATGGATCAAAAAGCGAGGATTCAATGAGTGTTGTGGGCGGTGACGTGGTTGAGTCCAATCCTGGAATTGATGTGACGTGTGACCAAATGGAGGTGGACATTGGGGCAATGAGAGAAGACATTTCAATCTTAAATGAAGGGTTTTCCAAGCAAACTAATATTGAAGCTAACATTGGTGATGATAGTGATGAAAGTACTGATGATCAAATAGCTGGTGAACCAAAGCGGTCCCAAGGCAGAAAACTGAAGTCTTGCAAAGCTTACACAAAATTACTGACCTTGAAAGATCTTGGTTACAAGTCAGAAGACGAGCTGAGTGAAGCTGATTTTGGCAAGAACGAAATCACAAGCACAGAAACAGATACGGATGCTAACGCCGCAGTAGCAACTAATAATTTGTCACAGTTATCAAGTGACGCGCTCGCGAAAAAATTTAGAAGTAAAAGTAATACTAACAAAGTGAGAAGAGCTAGTAAAAAGCGTAATAGAAGTTGCACAAAAAGCTCAAAAGTTAGCAAGAATACGAAGGGTGGCAAATGTAATGAAAGAAGAGCCCAAGATGTATCTTCCTCTGATGTGGGCGCGAGCGGAAATGACGACGACGACGATGATGGATTTAGCTCTGGATATCCGTTTTCCAACATGACAATATCGAATCAGAATTCTTTCACGACGACACATTTTTGTGATGATTTAGAGTCAAGGTCGCCTGTTTCCACTGCTTCTCAAGATTATACTGAAACAAGATTTCTTGACTCAAAAGACTTGGTGACACCACGATATCAGGAATTGAAAGGTCACGGTAGTGCTAACCCATTACCCTTCGTTTATGATTGCGATATTGGTCTTGGTGAGAGCATTGACTACGATGAAAACGTTATTCAATGGATGGATTCAAACTTTGCACAAGAGATTGAAGATGAGCTGGGTCTTTTGAATTCTTGCATTGACACTGTATTACTTAAAGGTTTGCTGTCCAAAGGAAATAGTAAAAGCGTCGGTTCTTTGGGGACTATAAAAGTGGAGAATGAAGATATACCTGAAAAAGTCAATGGGCAGCATAGAATAATTACATTAAATCAGAGGTCACTTGAAAACCATATTGACATTGTCAATGAAAACTTGTAAAGACTTGTATTTGTACTATATGCTACACAAAGCTACAGTATTATACGAATAAAGTATTCTCTAATCATGAAACAAAGAAGCAGAATATTTTTTATCATTGTCATTTATTAAAACCACACTTGACAGTCATCAGTATTATCTATTTTAATGTAATATAACGTTCGAATCGAATACCAGCAACCAACAACTTTATATACACAGCAGGTCTCACTAATAGTACCCATTTTGTCCTTATTTAACATTAAGTCCTATCATTCATTAACACAATATCTTCTGTTCAGTCTTAGTACAACTAACTGACGTCAAGGAATGTTGATCATGTATACTAATCGGCTTGGTAAGCCAACAACACGAACACTAATCGATAGGCCTCGCTTGTCAGTGTTGATTCGGCCGCTCCACACTTCACCATATTTAAATTTAAGTCGTTCCACGACGCTGCTGAGTTTGCGTTAACAAACATTGCGTGAGCACCTGTTAAGCTTCCGAGTCCATGAATCAGAACATCCGGCAGTTTTGAGTGAAAAAAAGTCAGGAAACCTCTGAACGGAAACATTCCTACATCTTGGGCTACCAATGCATTGTGATAAAATAATAGGGCGTGCTTGCAATTACAGTTGAAGTTTATATCATAAAATTGCATTATCTGCAAGAACACAAGACAATATTCGTTAGTTGGCATTTGACAGCACTAAATAAAGCACAACAGACAGAATTTGTTGTGTCCAATTATATTTTGTTGAGGAATTTGAAAACTACTGCATATGCTTACCTTAGTCAAATCTGCTTCCAAAGTCTCCGACAGATTAATCAAGTTAACTTCAACGACTGCAGCACTACATAGATTATCCCCGCTAATTAAGAGTCCACTTGCAACTGGGCATACTTCCTCTTGACCTGAAAGTTTTCCATGAATCCACTCATATATTCCAGTTACCATTGGAAAGCCCGTAGAGCCAGCAGTTGATTTTAATGACTGGAGTACACTGTATTTCAAATGAATTTATTTTTTAAAAGCCTGTCAATCAGAACACTCATAACATAGCCAATACCGACGATAAACTATAAAAGTTCATAATAGACTTACTCCACAATTCCAGGTTCGCTGTTGGCCAAATTCATACATTGGTATAGGATTAGCACCTTGGGAGTTTTTGTAGCATCCATGTCTCCAACAACTTCCGAAATACACGGATATGTCGCAGCATTAATATACTTTGCATATGCAAATTAACACAGAAAATTATATCATGTTACACAGATGTATGAAGTAGATACATGATTATTATTGCTGCTTATCTTACCGCAGGTACTAAAAAAGTCTCGAATGCAAGGTGAGAACACGCAGGAAACATGACAGAGCTCACTAACCTATCTTCACTTGTGTCACCAGGTAATGCATCAATTAGTTTCTTGTTATCCGGAGAACTAACCACAACTGACGAACTGAGAGCATACAACCCCACGCAATTCTCGGGATACATGGCGTTTCCTTCAACTAAATCTGAAAGGAAGCAAGAAAATTAAAAACACTGTCAGTATTCAACGAATGATATGAAGTCTGCAGGCAAATATCAATTTTAAATCTACCATATTATTACATTACCTGAGTCTAAGAACAAGTTTGACATGTTTCCAGTTCCATAAGTCAAAATCATATTGACCGTTTTCAATGTAGCCTGATGTCTGTCATACTGCATTTTAAAAGATGGTGGAGAACTACTAAAAGCCACCAAACCGTTGCTAGTTCCCTCATTCAAACTATTTTGAGAGGAATCCAGTAATTCCTCCGGAGGTCCCAGTATGGTAGGATGAAAATACGTGATAAAGCTAAACTTCACGTTCGCATCTCCATGATTATGTTGCAGAAAGTTTTTGTCCAGCCATAAAATAGAGAAGGACCTATTCCCTTTCCTTTTACGAATGACTTCAAGTGCCAAGTTTCGCCATTCTCTGCAAGTAACAGCCACCGTTCTCAATGCGGACTCTGGGAGGTACTGCATAATCGCAGGGGCAAATGATGGGTCCTTAGCAGCCGCGTCTGCAATTTTTAACTTCTGCCTAGTGTTTTTAGACAGTTTCAGCTTTCTATCAAAGTACATCAACAGGTCACCCACTTCATCAGTAAACCCGGTATCCTGCAATGTCCTTTTCCTACTTTGGGGTGGTATGAAGGGAGTCTGATTTACTGCAGATGAATAGAAAAAGCACATTGCATAAACATACCTAAAGTACAAACCAATCAGTCACAATCATTCCAACTTACCATCAATTGTCTGTACTACACCTCCAAACCTGAACTCATTGGAAAGGTTGCTTTCATTTTCAAATGCATCCCAATCACACTCCATCTTCCTCCGAATGTATTTATTTTGCACCAAAGCAAATATTCCAATCACTGGTATAGCGTAACAAACTAATCCACTGACAATAATTAATTGTCTGCAGTCAACAACTTTAGAATTTTTGTTCCTTTATCCTTATCGCTAACTTTTGGATTGATTTTAATCAATTTGTTAACAAATTATTAAAACACCTTTAGAACGGAAGTCTAACGTCCGAATGCTTTCATTATAAATGAAATAAAAGTGACGCCTCTTACTAGGTCAGTCAGTGCGCTGCAAAAATGCAATTGTTTCGTAAATTGTAAATTGTGTCTGTGTCCACATGCAAAAGTTATTCAAGGTGTCCGCCGGACAGTGTCCGGTGAGGAGCAAGTGCATGCGGAAAAGTCCATATTATTTCGCAATATATGAAATTCCTGTCTTTGCTTCGAAACCTACATAATTAATTACGAACTACTAGAAGAATTTACGTATACGGTTACGAAAATACTTTATAATTTGGTATTTCGTAAGAATTCTTTACTCGTAATTAAAATTGTTTTTAAATACACAAATGTACATGTCAAAATCATCATAAAGTAGACTACTACATCAAAATTTGTAATTAATATGTTACTACTTCTAAGCTAGATCAAAAGTTTAAAATAGTCTTGTTTTAGTCCGTTGGTTCGAATTTAATATTCGATTTCAAATGCGGCTTGGGCTGAGGCTGCATCGCGAGTAAAACGTGTCTTGCGTAAGAGTTATCAATCAGCCCCGCTTCCCTCAATTTCGATTCCAGCCGCACCCTCGTATCTTTCCACAGCGTTTCCGCCGAGAAGGAATACCGTTCCCTGAAGAACTTCACTGTTTCATCATTCTCATGCAAGTTGAGCAAACTCTGAATTTCATGGCATCTCACGAGACTTGTGTGCGTGTCGTTCAGAACGTTAGACGGATGATAGTCAATTTCAACTTTCTCTTTCGTTTTCTCTAAATTCGCAAGCCTTTCCTCCTCTTCTTGGGCTTGTTTTCTTGCCAGCTCCTTTGCGGCAGTTCGTTTCATTTCAAACGCTTCTTTCCGAAGATCGACTCGAACTTGATTCTTAACTAATCTCAACCTCTTCTCTTTCTCTTCAGCGGCATCCATTTCCTCTCGCCTTTGCTGGAAAGCCTCCAAACTTTCAATTTTCATTTGACGGAACTTATCCACAAGATGTTTTTGCTTGTAGCGGCGACTCCTTTCTTGTTTCTCCTGGAGCAGTTGCTTTTGTTTCTGTTGCTCTTCCAGAGGCTTCATTAGTACATCAATTGTACGAATCTTTTTCTGATTTTCAAGCCGAATTTCCTCCAGTTTTGTCATCCAATAGTGACACTTTTCTTTTTGTAATCTCTTCTCGCTCTCAAGTTCATTTCGTCTCTGTTGCTGATGTTGAATATCTTCCCAAGCTCCATTGATTTTTTTCATGAGCTTTTCCTTGTCCCGTATCCAGTCTTTTATGATGCTCTCCCGTTTTTCTTCTAATGCTCGCTTCACTTTAAGCCTGTATTTTTGAGCAATGACTTGCTCTCTTGTGTACAGTGGGAATATCCGTATGGCTACCTCTGTGCAAAGTTTCTCGGAGGAAAAGTGAGATCCGGTCTTGTTTGAGTCTGACTGAAACATGTTCATTAAGTGGTAAAGGATAGCTGCATCTTTGACATCCCAGTCGGCACTCTGCAGCTCACTAAAGTTTTCCGTGACTTTCCCCATCAATTCCTCGAGTTTTGCGTGGTACTCAGCATCAAGGAGAAAAAACTGGTCGGTTGCTGACCTGATAAACTCAATTAAAGCAGGAGAGGTGTATTGTTCCAAATCTTTTGTTGGCATTTTAAGACCACACTCTAGTTGTCCGAACGGAAGATCAGTGTCATTCAATTTGGTTTGCTTGCCAATCCAAGCGGAAATGCTCTCAACGTTAGCCACTCGGATTTCATCAAGAAAATACTGCAAAATTGTGTCCACTTGGTCCGTAGGCTCATTGAGGTCGGTGGAATGTTCTTGAAGTATATGTGTCACGTCAATATTTTGATTCGAGTCAGTTCCCCGAAAAAGTGAAGACAACTTGGAGGACGAGGTTGAGGATGATCTGTCATTGTCACTGTTTGAAGTTGTTATTCTTCTAATGGCAGGATTTGAACCTAAATTTAATAGTAGAGTGCGATTCTTTGTTTGCCGACATTTGCGTTCCAGGTTTTCCAAAGCTGCTTGATGATGGTCTGTAGAAGAGTCTTTGCTATAGCATGTGAGAAATGAAGCAAATGAGTCCGTGTTCAGTTGAACCGGGCTTGATTGTCCCTGTACGAGTCCCTCTAGAAAACTTCGGGGATCCTTTGAAATGTTGTGGGAATCTTTGCGCATCTGTGAAAGTATTTTGGATGTTACAACTTTCTGGAATTTAGCCTCCGGGCGAGTTTTATTTCGGCTTGATATAGTGGCTATTGAAAATACAAGAAAAATTTAGTTATATAACATAATTGAGTATGCAATGCTGTCTGCAACTGAAACGAGAGCAATATTTTAGCGTTACTTTGTATTTCAGATTTTGTATACGTTTTTCTGATAGATGTATTTATATGTTTAGCCTCATAAGCAGTATTTGAATCGCGTAAAGACATTGTTTTGTTGACAAAATCAGAATATCTAAAAATATAAACTCTTGCAGTTTGATTCTTGTTGTACTGTGGAAAGTGGAAACTGATTACACTACTTCTTTAAGCTGGCAACTGCGGATAGATGTACGCTTTCAATACATTTTATGTACATTTTACATAGTTGATTGATCAATGCAGTGCTTTCACCCTGTCGTGATGGACAAAACATCATTTAAGTGCATGATGATGGCATCATCCTGAATGATGCACAATGCACATGCACATATTGATCCAACGTTGATTCATTTCATATATATGAATTTAAGAACCCCAACACATAAAGTAATACTATTATTGGAGAGGAAAGAAGCCAATCCAGTTCGCGTTTCAATTATGCAATGGTGTGTATTTCCGATAGAACTTACGGCCAAACGCAGTGAAGGAGTCGTCCAAGTTGGCTTTTGTCGTTCGAATGTTTTTCATTCTACAATTGCCGTTAATTGCCGTATAATTCTCTTCTCTTTAAACTTATTGCAAGTTGCAAATAACTAAACAATGAATGAGTTTGAAATTATTGACTGACAACTTTGATCAAGACATGAAAAGCTGATGCTTGATTCTGACCAATTGGACAATTCCAACTCATATTCGCACATAAAAAGTTTTCAGTAACTATTTTGAAAGCAAATAACGGTTTTTCGTGGCAACGAAAGAATATCCGATATCATTGACATTCACAGACGTAGTTTAAAATTTTTATTGGATTTGAAGGACCACGACTTAGCAGAGATTTTTGCTAATTTACTGAATCATTCAAAAATGATTAAAGGTTTCAATTTGAAATGGAATCGTATTATCACCAGGTTTCACTTATTAAGAAAAAAAGAAGCAAATTAACCTGCATAATAATTTATATAGTTGTTTGTAAATACTATAATTATGAACAGATTAAACAGCATGGTATATCATAAGATTCCAATTTACAGGGGAGCGCTGATCATTCTGCATTTCTGTATTATAAACATTTGAAGTGGCGAATTTTAGACAGTTTTATTTGCAAATACACAGTCCAGCGTCTCCGTGTTAAAGATAATTTTGCGATTTTGTTATAGAGCAAGAATATGATACCAAATACCTTACAATACAGCCTGTTTATCATTTGATAGATTGAAATTTGATACATGGATTTAAAGTTTAATTCTCCATCTTACTTTGGTACATTTACACACATATTATTCTTAGCAAAGGCGAAAAGTGATTGATCCATATTAAGATATTGAAATTATTTATCGTTTGACGTATATTGTATTTATAGATGCTGACCAACTACTATAAAAATCTAGCTTATATAATCGGTTAGATAAAGTTTGTAGGACTAATCAATTTGATTGGAATTAATACACTGAAAAGCTTGAAAATGCTTTGAAATGACTACAAACAGGATCTAAGAAGATTACATGAATGCAATAAAAGAGGCAAAAAAGCAAAATACAGCGTGACTATACACGCTGTAGCTTTTTATAGATTAAGCGAATAAAAATGGATAAATTCATTTGTGTTTCTGATCAGAACTTCGTCGTAACGAGGAATTTACGAAGATTTTTCCTCAAAAGTAACATTTTAGTATATGTTGTTACTATTTAGATTCATGATTTAGTAAAGAATATCATGCATGAATGCACAAATCGTAAAATCATTCCTCAAGTCACCAGTAGCAGGATTTGTGTGACATTGACATTTATAGATTGGAAACTCAAAATGCAACTGTAGCATGCATGCAATGGAATGTATCCAGTTGTTACTGGTTAGAAAATGCAATAGTGGATAAAAAACTTTAATGTTACAGCACAGATTTTACATCACATGAAACTTGGAACAAGTTTATGCAGAAGTACGTACACGAATGCTTGGTTTCGATTTGATGGTGCGTAGGTACTTAAAATGCAAAATGCACATGACCATTGACAAAAAACTGTCCATAAAGCACGAAAAGTCACATAGCCTGAGGTCTGAACCACGTATGTAATATATATAAAAACTAGCACGTCAAACTGACACCTAACACTGCATGGAATTCAACAAAGCTTTGGGTGATGATTCATCACTGATGAAGCAATATAATAGATAGATAGCATCCATAAATGCGTGAATAGGTGACTTCAGTCATTTGGAATTGACCAGTTCTGGGATACTTACATGGTTTTCCCAGTTAATTATGATGGAGGACTGTTTAACCTCCTTTTATGTTTCAAGCAATAGATTTATGAGAAAATTGAAGTTAAAGAAACTGGGCATGAAAACAAAAACATTAAAGTTTAATTAGACATTCCGTAATATAATATTTATGGAACTGTAATAAAAAAAAGGGTAAGAAAATGGCCAATTATCATACTGTTTTTAGTACTCCATTGTACTTGACTTCGTATTAAACTTTAAAATTCCCTGATGATGACTCAATACTATAATACTCGGTATCGGATTCATAGATATTGATACAAACCTAAGAACTCACGACGTGGGTCCCACGTGGTAGTCATCACTAAATGTCATGATAGAGCAGTATTGTATAATAATTATTTGTGAAACTTGTCCATCAAATCAACCTTCAATTTAAAGTAACAGGCGCATCAACCTCTAAGGAAACCCCCATGCCTACGTTGAACACAATTACGTTGTACGTAGGTTAGTTTGGATAAATCTCCAAAATGTGCACACGATATTCAAAGTGTTTTCATGTTACTTGCAACAGTATTTAAATGTATTGGATTGTAAGGTGTCATTGGCTCTTTTGGATGTCAAAGGTAGGTAATTTTCTTGGAAGTAATTAACTTCCACCTCAATCAAACAATTGTTGTGGCGCATGAAATTTTTACTGCTGCATGCAATAAAAAAATATTCAAGCTCTGTTGCATTAGATTTTGCATTCGTGTGGTCACGGTTGTCTTTTACAGAGAGTATATAGACGCAAGTAACAAATACCTCCTTTTAAATCTGGAATCTGGAACAAATCTTGCATGTTCATTTCAGTCTTATGCATCAGCATGAAATTCGTTTTCCTTATAAAAACCGCATGTGATTTGACAGACGCTTACGATTGTTTTGAAAACAAAAAATGATGTGCATTTAGAACGATTTAGAGTTGTTTCATTCCGTCCAAGGAGATAAGTTTTTGTGGGTATACGTAAATGGTTAAGAGTCTCTTTGAGTTTAATTTCTAGCGTTTAGGACTTACGTATATTCAACATTAACTCAACATTAACGTAATGCTTAGAATCACTAGAATCACGAGATTTCGACACAGATTGTGTCTGCATGATTTGACATGTATTAGTTCTTTGGATCTCAAACTGAATGGTATTTGATTTGCTTTCATGATTTGGTAGGTTTGGCTATAAATTGGCTATATTGTGTTTGGCAATAGAATTCTCGAAAGGTTACTTTTAACATCGGTAGACTGGATAAATTGCGTAGTAAATTATCAATTTCAATATGCACTCTAATAAGTGGCACTATTATCGACGTATGCAAGCAATCTCAAATTACAGCGAACGTTTTAAAGAAAATGGGGGAAAGTGACACCTGCATTCTCAAAAAAAATTTCATTGCATCTCATCAGTATTTTTGTAGAACGAAATCAATGATGCACGTTAAGCTTCTAGTCGATTAATTGAGGTTATAGAGCTAAAAATCTTTCAATGTCGCTGTCAATTAATGGAGTTAGAACATCCTATGGATGTAATTATTTCGTATATTTAAACCAAAAAGAAGTTCCCATGAGGGGACTAACCTCGCGTTCAGGAAGAAATCGACACGACACGCGTAGTCAGTGATTATTGTAATATCATAATAATCAACTTTGTGGAGTACACTTTCTAGGCCAAGGCTGCAGAAGAGAACGAAACTCATGACGATCGGAGTTGAATGAAGGTGTGGAAGTGTCATCAGTACTACAGTTTTGTTTACGAACCTAATTCTCACAAATCAAAATGATAAGCCGAGTTACGTAAGACCTGTTGTTAAATTTAGCACAATTTTCAGATTTATTGTTGTATGTATTATAAATAGTATAAGTTGACGATTGAAACATCTCGCAAGATACTCATACAAGAACAAACAAAGTTTTATGAAAATGCAGTAGAAAGCCCGATATTTAATGTGAACATAGTACTGCTGCTGCTGTCATTTGCGTGCTGATTACCAATTATGTTCCAGCTTTAAATTAAAGACATCGACATGAATCTTTCCAGGTTATCGAGTGCATGCAAGCCAAGCAGTTGCGTATTCCACTAATTTTTTACAAATCATAAAGGCTGGCTGACCATGGTATATAGCTTTCATAATAAAGTAAATTAGGATTGTGTTGTGTGAATGCATTGTTCAAGGTTTAGAGTTAGTCAATATTAATCGTAAATTATAGTTTTCATCTCTGCTCTGCTCTGGTATGCATGCATGATGCATCTACTGTAGAGCTTGTGCTTTAAAAGCTGTCTTTGCCTCTTAGAACCAGTTACTTATAATCCGTGCTTTAGCAGTGTTCGTTTTTGTGTGATAAAAGACAATAAGCTTCTACTTTTCAAGTTTTAAGGTTTATTTATGTACATTCATACACTTCCAATAATGTAGTTATAGGCTGTAGTTGAAGGTGTAAAGTTTTTTTGTAATGTTGTTCATTACATGTGACGGTTCAGTTGTTTTAACCTAGTAATTCAATTTTATTGGCTTATAAGTTTCCATTCTGTGTCGAAAATCAGACATCTTAAGGAAATTAGAGCAGTTATTGTCTGTCGCTGCAACACAAAAGGATGTACCTAATGCATAAACTTTATGAACACTATATAATATACATAAATCTTTCTGCGTGTCAGTCAATCATCGGAAGATAAAGAATACGCGATTATGGATCTCATTTAAATGGTAATCCAGTGTAGTCAAATCAAAACATGAATCACACTATGCAGTGCACACTTTGACATCTTCATCTTATGCTCATGGACCTAAACGTAAGCATGTCTTATACAATCCTCAGTAACATAATAAAAATAGTCGACTCTTAAACGAAATGCTTTTGCTTAGCTATAAAATCGGAGTTCCAGTAAAACGGTTTGTTCGTGCTTTTCTACAATACATAATAACTTCTGGTACTACGACGCACATGCAAAAGTATATAAATGTTGGCAGGAAATCCATGCAGCAATCAATTTTTATTAATTCAATTTATGTATTCATAGTTAATAGCAATTTGAATTACCATTACAAAATAATCTTGTCATAAATGTATAAATGTCGTGTTATAAATGTATTTACGCTTTATAGCAGACGAACAAAAATTTGCCAGTACACAGGCGTTATTGTTGACAACACTGGCTCTGACAGGTGGTTGGCAATATATATTTACACGCTGATGTGTTTTTGTAAATTTTCATGCGTCATATTTTGCTGTTGCTATTTCCATTTTTTCACCGAAAGTCATGTCTTAAGTAAAATCGAAAGTCATCATTCATATAAGGTCGACATATGGAGCGCAACTGCCATTTTCATAAATCAGCCAAGGGTGAAGATGAAACTATAGGAATTCCTTCCTGATGCTGTATGACATGATGTGTCGTTCAACCTAAAAAACCATTATAGATTTGCATTCCGAGGGCAAATCTTTAAACATGCATTATGCAGATAATTGCTCACTAACACAATTTTCTTAGAAGAAAACGGACGACTATCGACAAGAGATTTCCAATGATCATGGTTTTGAAGACATTATTTATCATATCCTCATCTATCATCATCTGAATGAGCTATTTTAGACTACTGAAGGTATCAGTTTTAGTTTATTATACTGGCTATGGCCCTATTGTACATATATTATTATATATAATGCAGTTGGGTTGCTGGCCGGTGTCACCAAAAATAAGTTTGTGAGATGGTGCATGCATGTAGCCAGAAAAATGTACTTGAAAATTCCCATTTCACAAGGTCTTTCTTTCACTCTCTTCGTATTTAGATCTGTATAAACTAAAAGAAATAACATTTGACAGACTTTTTTTGCACAGATGCTCACACTTTAATACAATGAAATGAGTTTGTCATCCCTCAAAATAAGTTTAATAATTCTGGAAAATTGTTTCTTCCTGAGCGAGTATGATGCTACGCTTCCGTTCAAATTCATAAGCTTTAAAATTATTGGATTATGTGTGAGTATTGTCTGAATAAAATTCAGTATGTACGCACGAACTTAATTTTCATGAAAATTAGACAAATTTCAATAATAATAGTATTCCAGACATTTGTTAGTTCAGTAGGTGGTCGAGTTCTTTTAAAAAATTACCTGCATCATGCCTTAACTAACCAAGTCTTAAAAACTACTAGATCAAGTTCATGTAAGCCTATTCAATTATACTTCAACCAAGCACGTAGTAGCTTTTGCTTACGTACCCGGTGTGGGTACTCGCACTCACTAACTCAGAACAAGTACAACAAAGTCAAGCCGACATGCATGCAACCTGTCCTAATTAATGCAACAAACAGATTCACTTTCAGTCTGTTCCATACCTACGAGACAACACATTCCATTAACAAACCAGCCCAGCCATAAGGTTCACTTTTAACGAATGGCTCTCATTCTACATCTAGACACAACTCACGCTTGCTACACATACGTATATAGCTTCGCATTCAATAAAGTGTACCGCGACCACGTATGAAAACTATATACACTTATTCGTCTAAAATATCTAAAAGTAGAGCTGTATGGAGAACTCTCAAGGAAAAAGACATTGTCTGTGATTGAATTCGGTCTCATCTTTGTGTAGTATTGAGTTTATGTAGCGTAGTAAGTATGAATGAATTTCTCTGTTATCTCTATGTGAGGATTTTAGGGCATTTGATTTTTGATGCAACGATGAGATGCAGAATACATACCTTATACGAACCATATATTATACTCTTCACATGATGTTCCCATCTTTGTCTGTGTAAGCGTAAGCTGTTAACTTAACTCCAAAAATATCTGTACCATATTGATGCTACCATTAGATGCAGTTTTCCTTACTTTTATTATAGCATCAAGTGAAAAATGCTTAAATATGGAACAACAATGCAAGAATATGTCATAAATTTACTGAGAAAACAGTGCAAGAGCACTAACACTCTAAGCAATATTCATTGTGGTTTTCAGTTTGTCTCCGAAGATGAAGGGAACAACATCTATTTAAGCCTTAGGACTTCAAGTCAAAAATCCAACCTGACGACACTGACAACCCCTCGACTCCAAACTATTCTGAACATTACAAACTCAGTCATACTTTATCTGATAGTCATTCTTATAGTTCTTACGTTTTACTAAAAAAAACATGGAGAGCAACAGCTCCACCTCGACTGAAACTTCCTCTGCGGGGAACCTTCAGCAGCCAAAAAGCAGTGTTAGTCACAACACATCCCCAGAAATTTCAGTAACTTCTGAAAGTGACTGTGTTCCCCCTCCATACAGCGAACGAAGCAATTCTATTCCAAAGTCAGAACCGTCGTACACAGTTCCGAAAGACATGAGTGAAGGACTTCGGAATCCTGTGTTTGTTCAGAATGACGACGAAGACTTGTCGAAACCTATGAGCAGTCTTAA
This sequence comes from Orchesella cincta, assembly GCA_001718145.1. Classification (NCBI taxonomy): domain Eukaryota; kingdom Metazoa; phylum Arthropoda; class Collembola; order Entomobryomorpha; family Orchesellidae; genus Orchesella; species Orchesella cincta. The sequence goes on from LJIJ01000458.1 coordinate 64,524, forward strand.
ACCTCCTTCCACTGCAGCGTCCTTCACAAGTTTGAATTCACATGCACCTTATACATCCCAAACCACTTTGTACCACAAGGATGGTGGTGGGGCTGATGCAGAGAAAGGCACCCCAACAATTACAACCAAGGACAATGAAAAGAAACCAGAAAAGGCAGAATACAAAGGAGCAAAGAAGTATTTAGGACTGTTGTTAACCCTTTCCGCGAGTTTCTTTTTCTCCATTGTTGTCCTTTTTGTCAAAATCCTCAAAGATTATGGATTTGATGCGTATGGGGCATCATTTTGGAGGTATACAGGAACAGTTATTCCAACAATACCACTACTCTTCTTTTACGAGTGCGGGCCAGGGGTGAAAAAGCAGTCTAGTGTATTTACGTCAGTGTGGCCTGTTTTCAAAAATGAAAACTGGAAAACGTGGATTGGCCTTTTGGTAAGTTACATGATTTCAAGCATTATCCTGCACATTCTAACTCGACATGAAACAAAAAATTAAGCCTGCATGATTTGTTTTACAGAGTAGAGGAATCATAGGATCAAGCTCAGTTATTCTTCGGTACTATGCACTTCAATACTTGACCATCGGTGATACTTCCGTCATCACGTATTCAACTCCCGTGCTGGTAACCGTGCTTGCCCATTTCTTTTTGGGAGAAAGATGTGGAGTTTTCCCGATCATCATTGCGTTCACAACCCTTTGTGGCGTAATTATTGTGACGAAACCTCCAATTTTGACTGGTGAATCAGGCTTCGACACAAACATGTTGGTAAGAATTTCAACCATTTTTACTATTCCAGTCATGAAAATCCTAATTCATCCCATTTAATTGCTAGTAGTATTTTTGTTATGGGCAGATGTGTGCGATTAGCATTGGAAGCATTTGTCATGTGATTTTAATCTCATCTATGAACAACGGGTACTACACTTTATAAAAGTCGTAAAACTATTTTGGTAATTGAAAACCCAATACTATTAATTGAAGAGGTAGAATTTGCCAAAAATGCATTTTTCGCATGTCATGATCTACTTATACCGAAATGTCAATGCCAAAAAGACCTTCACAAATATTTTCAATGTGGATAGTGGATGCGCTTGTAGTCACATAAAAAGCATGAAATCATCCTCGCTCTAAAATGTATCGAGTTTATTTGAGCATATCACGTATCGTACAGCAAGCAAAGTATCAATATTACCACATGACAGTAATGAGCATTTTTCACCTTTTACAACTTATCGATTGTACGATCAATCACGATTTAGTCATTTAGTAACAATTAAATAAACTAATGACCATTATGATCCTTGGTACCATTACAACATGACTAACTCTACATTTGATACATTAGTTAACGTTCAACTTTAGTCACAAATGAACGCTTAGAACTTTTGTGGTTCAAGTCAAAATTTCTTCTCCGTTTTTTAAATATTTGCATTGCATAGCATATATGCTAACTTAAATATGATTCCAGTTTGTCGCTAATAATTAAAACGTAGAAAACACGTAAATACTGCATATTTATTACATGAGTTAGCTGTAGTATAAATTGTGAATTTTCTGCACATTTCCATACGAATGAAGTTTCTCCGGTATTTCCATTAAAACACAAAAAATTGAATGGGATTTCATGCATGCGAAATGTATCACTCTGGTCTTTCTAGGCAAAGGCACATGTCAAAACTACAATTAAATGGTAGTCTGGTCGAATCATAATACATAAGTCAAAGTCAGAAATACTCTTGCTTACAATGACGTACATCGTTGGCAGGTAATTGCAAAACCAGACCACAAGAATACACATATTTACTTTAGAATAATGAATGTTTGCGTGATTATGATCGCTATCATTCTCTCCAGTAGTATGTATGCCTAACAAAGAAAACTTTACAAATGGTATGAAAATTTTTGCTAGTTAATCCTTTCGTAATTTTAGCATTCCGTCGAAAAAGCTGAATTTGCCGTGAAAAGCTAATTTCAACAAGAATGGGTATAAACGTGAGTTGTCTGGCTCTCGAAATCAATGAACCGTACAGTAATGCAATGTGCTTCCAGTTTTACACCAGGACTAAAGGAAAGCATCCACATCTTCCATCTTAAATGTAGAATAAAAATGTTGAATGTGCAGAACAGGTATGATATTTGCTTGCATTAATCATCATTAATGACGTACTGGTTTGCATACAACAGATTGAGCTAAGATATGACTGGTTTTATAGAGTTGTACTGCATTCTGAAACGAAAACATCTGCACACTTTTAGTTTTAAGTTTTAACAGCAATATTTTTAGATTGAAGTGGCAGATTAGTGGATAACCGTTCCAGAGATTAGGTTTCTGGAAGTGTCCGCCACCGACGTCTCCGCCGGTCCATATATTGAGTTTCATCAAGAAGGAAACATAAATAAGAAAAACATGAACTAATGCCTACTCAAAAGATCATATCAACCATTACATTTTAAGATGATTTAAATATGTTCCATTTCATTCTATTTTGCACCTTAAACTATAATGTGTGACTCTCCATTTGTTGCTGTTAACAAGTTTCTTGGCACGCATGGATGAGTAGAGCAACAGCACTATTGCTTCATCACTTTGTTTGTTACAATTTTAGCGCTGGTTACGTCGTTGCTTTTAGGATGCAAAAAATGTGTTACAAGTTACTCAACTTTTAATACCTGTTTTAATTTCAGATCGGGTCTGCTTTCGCAGTTGGTTCCTTGTTTTGCTCGGCCCTGATTGTTATCATTACTCGAAAAATTCGCGAGGTACACTTTACTGTTATGACGCTCGTCTTTGGGATTATTGGAGTGGTTCAAGCTGGTCTATTGATCCACTTCCTTGGAAGTTACACGACGACTCTGCCCACCGAATTATTTGACTCTCTGCTTATCGCGGGGGTTGGAGGTCTTTCATTCCTTGGCCAAATGTCTATCGTACTTGCTTTAAAATTTGAAAATGCTGGACCTGTGGCACTTATTCGGAGCTGCGATGTACTTTTCGGTTTCCTGTTTCAATATATATTTTTAGATGTTGCTCCCGATGTTTTTAGGTAAGTTTCCACAAGCGCTTTTATCCGTTTCTAATGATAATGAAATATCCACCAAACTTATGAAACTCTTTTTTGCAGTGCGGCTGGTGCTGTGATAGTACTTCTTGGAGTTTTATCAACTGGGTTCCGCAAATGGCTTAATACATTGCCCGAAGAGGACAAGCGAAGAAAAACTTGGGGTTTCGTTCTCAAGTAGTAGTAGAATCAATTTTTGATACATTTGGCATGTATCATATCATTTAATTCTTGTTGTTGATTTTATGTTTGACTTGTTGAACTAATTGATGTTTTATATGCATATTGTATGCTTGTTTCAAATGTACAATTATTATTATTATTTTATTTTTTTGTTCACTGCTAACTATGTGAATCTGCTTTTGCAATGTTGCTGCCTCGTTCTTGATAAATATATGTACAATCATGATTTGCCATGCTATTACATTTTAACCATTTTGTTGACATTTACTGTAATATTATACCTATGTGATATAGTGTTGATTATGATTTTAAATATGAATATAACGAAACCACAACATAATGCAACGTAATCTAAAAATAAAAATGCATTACGATACTTGATTTATCTGTTAAAAGTATCACAGCGTTTACTTTACGTTTTGTTTTACAAATAATTATTACAACCATTAAGTGGCATTGTCACTGTATGAAACTGCTTGCATTGAAAAACAGTACAGTAGGACAAGAAGTAGAACTGTAGCATACAATTATTTTTTCAGCATTGAAAGTCATGATAAGGAAACCAGTCATTAATTTAATGTGCATTTAAATACACTCCATTTAACATGAAGGGGTTTACAGCTTTGATATCAGCTCAAAACCAACTCCCCGTTAACCTAAGAATAGGACCGCGATCAGCTTTTTGGTCCGAAATAAGAATCAATAGTTTTTGATTGGGATGAAGTTGGTACAGGGTTAGCACTCATAGGTCTACCTCTTTTGGAGCTAGAACAAGAAGAAGAACCTTTTCCCCGACCACGGGGTCGTTTTTGAGCAGCTTTTGCAGCTCTTTCAGCCGAAGCTTGTTCAATTTCTTTTTTACGTAGTGTTTCTGGTCGCAAATCAAAGTCCAATGGTGGCATGCCATTTATTTCACGATACAGATCCTTAGCAGCATGATAGTCCTTATGAGTTTCCATATCCCACGGACTGAATTTTTTGCCACAGCGTTCACACTCTTCCACTGCTAACACTTGTGTAACTTTTGTAATTGTAAGTTTTGATGAACCTTCTTCATTACTACTAACAGCAGCTGCAGCCACTGGCTTTCTCGGACTTTTGCGGGGACTAACGATAGTTGGTGCAGTTACTGAAAAGCTAAAAAATGGCTTTCGGTGTTCCTTAGTTTCACTGGTTTCAGACTTTTTGGGAGTTACATTGGTATTGGAATGAGAAACTGCATGTTTGCTGGTAATTGATGTCGATGGAAGTGGGTTTACAATACTATTCGATTCTATGGGGTTTGAACTAGGTTTTTTAACCGTATCACTAGTTGAAGTACTGTTATTCTCATCTAATTTTTGCAGTGATCCAGAAATTCCTAATGTCGAACTATCTGGTCCTAAAGAACTCGAGTCCACAAGTTTATCAGTACTGCTGTCACTATTTAAACTATCAGTATCGATAACTTCAACTTCCAGAACACTACTCGAGCATGGCTTTGTTTTGAAGAAATCATTAATCTTTGTGTAGTTTGAAGTATCAATTTCATCTTCGAATTTGGACGCAATCAATCCCAATGAATTTATTGGTAAAACGCTGGAAAAAACAAAACTGTGTTTATAAATCAACCGATTAAACTTATTTCCATACTTAAATAGATTAAAATTACCCTAAGGCCTGGTACAATTTTTCCATAATTGAATAAGCGTCTGCCGCGAGTCGTTCTGGATTGTATTGCGGACTAGCACCGCAAGTCCTTGATAGGGCATTTTGATCCTCAAATTTAACATGTAGCGTCAATGATTTAGCTTTCCTGTTGTTCTGGATCGACAAATGATAAATGAAACTCATGAATATTACGATAACTCAGGTTACCTTGTATAGAATTACAAGAGCGATAGATAGATAAGGATAGACCAAAAAATTGAACTACTAAACAAAGTCGCACCATTTCTAGATCTCGTTGTAAACGCTCTACAACCTCTGCAGCTAATTGTGTTATCCAAAACTTTGCTTTTTCCTTCGTTCTCAGAGCTTCTGGTCCAAAGAAATTTTTATTACAACCTATGGATTTTGGCAGCTGTCGAGGAGTAACAGCCTCATCGTCATATCCCTGAGACAGTCTGTAAAGCCACATCCTGTGAAAAATTACAAATGCAATCATAAACTTAATAATTATGATGTTTACGACAGATGACTATTGGATTCACTCGGTTATTACCCTGTTTTTGCTCCCAACCCCGCACTTAACTCGTTTTCAGTGAACTTTCCCAAGTCACACATATTTTCACAACCAAGTCTGCCAATTAAGTAATCCCCCAACTTTCCTCCTAATCCACGAACCTTGCTGACTTTGGTGGCTGACCAAAGCTGAGGTACTGATTTGTGCGGTAAAACTGTCTGCTTGTTTGGTTTATTAATTCCACAAACTAATTTTGCAAGAACCTAAATACAATCAAAAAAATCAATCACATATTATGTAATATTATTAAGTACACACCTGTAAGTAGTTTATACTCGTTATCTTACGTCACCTTATTGTGAGCTATTCCAGCAGAACAACGAAAACTTGTCTTTTTATACACTGCCTCGCGCATCTTCCCAACTATTTCAGCCCCAATTGCTAGTTTTATATCATCTAACTGCGGCATTTCACTCCCCCGGAGTGCTTCCAACCATTGTTCGGTCGAATCGTACCCCATCACGAAGCTTCCTGTGAAGCAATCCATATCGAGCGATGGAAGTGTGTTTGAAAAATCTAACTCACAGTCTGATGACATTTCTGACAACTTCTTCTCCACAGCTTCAGTAAGATCGATATATGCTTCATCTATTGATGCCCTTTCAACACAACAATCAAATTCATTCAGAACTTGGATAACTTCTCTTCCAGCATCCCTGTACCTGCACAGAATTAGAAACATTTAACACTCTTTATTCTTCTTCATATATCGTTGTTTAAAAGAAAATCTTAATTATCTGTAAACATTTACTTGGTCAAATCTGCTTTTCCACGAGTTTCTGGTACACGGACAAGCTTAATTTCTGGACACGCAGCCTTGGCATCATCTCCTCTCATATTTCTTGTAACGCCCTTTGCCCTGGCTTCATAATTAACTGCTATTATCCTGTCAGCCAAAAAAATACACTCATTTTAATACAACTCCACGCGATAGATACCGATTCAAATGCACTACAACTTGGTTAAAAATGAATTCACTCACCCTCCTCCTTTGTATGTTTTGTACCTAAAAAACACAACAATAGTTCAAATCAAAGCTAATCAATTCTTCTAATCACAACCAAACAAAATTTGTACAACTTACTGCACTACAGCTGCTGGAGTCCCTTTGATTGAAGGATCATCTCTCTCCTCTACTTGAACATAAAAACAATCCATATCCACCAACGCTATCACACGATTAGTTGACGCTACAAATGTTGATAACGCCATGTCTACTACTAAATATAGTGTACTCAACTTTCAAAGATTCTCAATGAGCAATAGACACAACTAAAATTTGTTTAAAAGCTTTAAAATCTTATCATTATCCAACAAATCCGATTTAATTTTTGCTAATCACTCCTACTAAATCATGCAAGTAGTAAAACTAGCAATCAATTCATCATTGTTTAAAAATTCAAGATCAGTGAGATGAGTAAACATGAATGAAAGAAAAGAAGTTTCCTTCCAGTTGAGTCTTGTTTGTAAAATGCATTTGTATTTTGTATACAAAACGTTCTCAGATGAACAGATACCAAATGTATCTACTATCTAGCTGTTTGTGGGTGGCACAATAACATGCTCCTTTCGCGGTTTTAGGAACTTTCTTTGTTAACACTTTTTAGCAACATTTGAGACTATGTAAGTAAATTTTATACCATTATCGATATTGAGGTTGCTGATCACCTCGATAGAGCAAAGTAAGTAACATTTTTGCGCATAGGTCTACTTACGTAGATTTTCGGAATATACTTATCCTGACTTTCTTTCGGATGCAACGTGGAAAGATCGGATACTGGACTTCCACCAAACGATCGGAATTTCCGATATTCGGTTACATACGAACGAGCTACATATGGATGAATGGTCATATTTGATGATGCCAGTAAAATACATAAGGAAATTTTCTGCATGAGAATTATTATGAGTAATTATATCTATGCATGTATGTCAAGTCTTAAAACAGTTATATACTTTATTAATTTAGTTTAAATAATCAAATTCAACTTTGAGAATACTTAAAATGTAAATGTATAATTTCTTTTTGTACAGAAATTTACCTTTTCATCATTATACTTTCATGTCCGTGTTCATTAGAGAAGTATCATCATGTAAGTATAGGTTTGTAATATTTATATATAGATCTGTTCATTGTTATAAACAGGAAAACTTTTTGTTATCAACACATTTTTTTGCACATTTATGTAGTATATAGAATTGCACAATATACTGACTGCTTCTTCTGTACTCACTAAAATTTTTCCCAAAAACTTTTGTTTTATCAACGTCAAATATTTATCCTTTTCTAACATTTTTGAAGGAGATCTGATGAAGACCTTAATGATGATGTTGAAGATGATCTGATTTGTTTCAGATCATTTATGTTTCATCTTTCGTCATAATATTTGTTGTAAAGAACATATATAGTAGTATTCTTCTTTATAGCATTTTTCATTTGTACAATACATTTCTTCTCTTCTTATGCGAGTGAATTCGAATCTTGAAGTTGGGTTATGTATGATTGGAAAATTTTATTTTTTCGGATGTCAGTCAAAAACAATAATTATTTTAATCAAAAAGTTATGTCGAATGTGTATGTGTGTATATAACAGTTAATTATATACTGTTGACGAAGATTCATTCTTCCTGCGCACCCCCGTTACATTTATGTCGCTTTTTTGTATTCCGTTTTCTGGTGATTTGATGTGAGCAATAGGTTTTCTCATGGTTGTCGTTTTGTAAGTTCTTCATTTTTCATAAAAAATAACCTCCTCCGGCATTATTTCTCATGGATGATGCATCGTTATATGTATGTAGATAGAGATAAAGTTCAATCCACAAAAACAGTTACATAAGCTAAGATTAGTTACACACACATATATGACTTAAAAATACCCTTTCGTTCGCAGCAGCATATAGAATTTCGACGAAACTTTAATACCAATACCCGTACCATTGCAATATGCATTGCGGTTATTTGTATTTACTACAAGCCTAGCAGAGGCATTTTATATGATATCATACAAGTTCCATTTTCATCTTATCAAACAGGTCTTCAATGAAGTCTTGAAAGCAATGTTACACAAGTACGAGCCTGAGTGCAATGCTAATTGAAACAGTAGAATGAAAGCAGTACCGTTGTACTGTGGATTGTGGAGAAAGTTGACATGTTAACTAACAGCGACGACAGCCGACAGCAACTGCTTTCATAGCTATTTAAACTGGAAAAGACAATTATATATATAATAAACGCTCGTGATATCTTTTTTGGATAACTAGCCTAGATCTGGACCTAACAAAGAGCATTTCATTTTTCATTCGATCAGCCAAGTGTATGGGACTATGTTTTAAATATAAGAAGTACTTCAATTCTATTTTCGTTCTATCAATGCCCGGGGTATTATCGTGTATGAATAACTTACCTAAATATTTTTGGACTATCTTTTTGATTTGTATTCATAATAATTGCTAATTTTGAATGGAATCGCTTATGTCATTTGAACAGACAGTTCATTGATCACGGATCAGCAACTTTTACTTAGTCGCAGGTTATGGCCGAGGCCCCTAAATTGGACACCTCTGATTCTTGGATTTTGCTACATAGATAGCCATAATTATGATTATTTAAAAAGGGGCAATATGTGATCTTAACTATTTCCTTTAATTATAGCACCTTCTTCTACAGTTCGATTATTTGACCGACTCACATGGTGAAAGTTTCATACAACAACCATTACTACCAATCGTACCCATACCAAACGCAGACCACCGTCATACAAAAGATTTAGGAAAGCAACAAAAGCAAAAGACGATAAAAGTTTTTTATACCCAAGTTCGATGTACATAACATTAAAAATTATTAATATCGAAATACCACAACCACGATAACTACTATATTTACAGCAATGGAAACAGAAAATGCATAATGAACATGAATAGAGTAGTAGTTTCATCTTGAACACAAGATAACGCAAAAAGTTTGTAGCAAGAGACTAGCAATATTGTACATAAAAACTCATTTTAGTGGACTTATATGAGATTATAGATTAATTAATAAACACGCACTTTGTGATGTGATGATGCTGAAAGTTGAGAAGTATGTTTAATTACTTTTGTAACCCTGTTGAACTTTATTGCAACTGCGTCGTAGTTTTCTCTTTCGTAGAAATAAAAACCTGGCAGAGTATATTTTCTTTTAAAAACTACGATCTAAACTAATTTACTATGTTAGTAAAAGTGATATTGACAACATATAATATTTGGTACGATATCCTCCTTCTACTTCTCATACACCACATACAGTTAATGAAGAGATCATCATGATATTGATAGTGCTAACATGAATGCACTGTATGCATACATTATTTACGACATTACCACCATCAGACCAGGCTTTCAAATGTCCTTTATATAGTCATGTTTTGTGAAACAAAAATAAAATGAAATTCAAATCATCACACAATGGCAGAGAAAGTTATTAAATGAGAATAATATATATTTATATATATATATTTCGTTTATTATTAGGGTTTTCTAAAAAAAAGTTAACCATAATAATAATATGTATACTCGTACTCGAACAACGCAGCAAACAGTATTAGGTTGTTCTGTTCATTTATAGTGTAATTGTTTGTAATAAGATCATCCAACATTACTGCCATCAGTAATCTTCAAAATTCAAAAATTTATGACAAAAAGTAAATCTGCCTAATAAATTCATGTGATTTGTATGTAGGGCTATAGAGTGTGTTGTGTGGTGTAGTAGTGAGAGTAACAACATGTAATGTGGTGGCGAGTTCCTCCCCAGACATTATATGATATATCCAACTCAAAGACTAATCTGACATCCGATTATAATAACTAACTCATCATTCGTATTCCATTTTTACGGTCCTTCTCGCAATGACCTGTCAAAGTTCGAAACAACATGTAACGTCAGTAGTATGTATGTATGTACTTGAAATAATGCTTTGTTTGTTTGTCATAAATATGGGTTCAAGTCACCTCTCTATGTTAAACAGTTAGGAGACTGAATGATCTAAGGTCAACATACATTTTTTTACTTTGAGAAAACTAGCTGCCATAACCTGCTCAAATTCATCGCATTATCATGTCAAGAGCTCATTGCAATGTTGATGTCGTCTTAATGATGTGATGATGGGGATACAACTTTCTCCTACCCGATAAATTTACAGTATAATATGTACGTTATGGTAAAATGTCAGGGAACGGAAACTAATGAAAAATGATGATAGCTCTGTAGCTAGATTATATAGCTTGTATACTATGTCACTTTTCACTTTACCATTCAATCCACACATCCAGACCTGACTTTTACTACGAAATACTATCAAAATGTAAGTCTCCTAACGTGTTTAAGTTGTTTCTCTTCTGAGCATATTAGTGTGACTGTTGAATAATCGATTCAGAAATATTTCTTTCGTATATAATTCCTTATACTTTGATCGTGTATGTGGAAGTCAAACCGATTTTTATAGATATTGAAATTTTTATTACAATCAAAAGAAAATTTTTGGTGCGGCGACACAAAAAACATACACATAGTTTTGTTTCTAAAGATTTTAACTGAGGTCTCTGTCTTCTAAGTACCTATACTCGAACACAAACCCATCCTTTTTTCGTTGACTCCATTTTTCAATATCAAAGTAGATGTAGGTTCCCTGAAATCATCATCATAATAATACATCATTTATTGTAATGAATTCATTTTGTGTACATACAAAAAATAATAGTAATAATAATAATTATTATTATTATTCATAACTACTGGTTAGCAATGTTACCTGTTCGAACTCTTCGTTAATAACCTTAGGCTCTTCATGCCTTTGAAACCACATCATATATTTGGTGTGGAACCTCCAGCTTTGCTTTTTCAGGACTTTTGCCGCCATATACTGAGCTTTTGTCCCTTCCAAATAGTAAAAGATGAAAAATAAAGTTTCTATCGAGAGTCTCTGAAAAAACTCCAACGAGTCCGCATTTGCCATAGGATGCTGAAAGTCAAAAAGAAAAATTATGGTTAGCATCAATCAGATTTACATCTTCCTACTACTACACAATTTAAATACTATTTAATATGCAAAAACATACTTGTGGATAGTATGGAGGTGTGGGAATGGGATTTCTTGGCAGAAACTGCCTCATTCTTTCCGCATCAGCAGGAACCGGCATATGATAGTGTGCGGTGTCTAACATTTGGAATTGGTACTGGTGCTCTTTTGAGAGAGGCACCGGACCCAGCGGCGCTACACCCAGTAAAGGTGGGATGTGTGCGTCCTGAGTCTTGTGCTCGGCTACATCTGTAATTTTAAAACATGCAGAAAATCCCATTATTATTATTGTTAGTTTCCTTCAACCGATCCAATATGCATCATTTATCCATATCACGACCTCATTAGGCATGGATAATGTCACCAAAATTAAAATATTTTTATCCAACTAAAAATATTATTATTATTATTGCCAATAGTTTTGTACGACTAATTCTGAATTGCTCACATAGCAAGGCAATAGACAAAAATTTAACAGTATATCGTACATACAATAATATAATAATAATAACATGTTGAAAATTACAATCAAACAGAAACTGAACTTACTACTGTCACCGAGGTTGAGACCAGTACGATCGAGTACATCTTGCGCCATTGTCTTCAAAGAAGCCATGTCACCTTCTTGAAGAATTCGATTCAATAAAATTTGATCTTGTTGCCTCATGTAGTCAGAATTAGGTGTCGTATCTCGACTCTGCAATAGCATACACAAAACATTTTACTTTCAATAATCATTTCTCCAGTAATGCAACGTCACTAAAAATATAATAATAACAATATATGCGATTGATCTTCATTCGTTTACTATTTTAAAAAACCAAGTTTTGTTATAATTTCAAGTCCAAGACTAGCTATAGATAACTTGTAAAATACTTACGCTTCCTGTTTGACCACCTGTCCCCTGCATTTGCAATTGTTGGAGTTGTTGCTGCTGCTGGGACAGGATGTTATTCGAGCTGGAATTACTATGACTTGAGGACAAAACGCCACCATTTCCTCCTATCAGACTGCCACTATCTCTGCTGCTATTACTCACAGCACCAGGCGTGATACTCACACCTCCTTGGGCGAGACTTGTCGCTGTTGTTGTTGTGGTTGTCATAATCAATGAAGAGTTAGATGTTACACTTGCTCCACCAACACCACCACCACTATTATGATTTATCATGCTAGTCAGCCCAATCACATTAGAAGAACCACCCAGCACAACACTATTAGAATTGTTACTACTACTACTGCTGCTACTGTTGATGTTGTTATTACCACTAAGAAGTGAACTACCACCATTCACACTATTAACAACACCCATCGACGAGACACAAGAAACATTTGCGGCAAATGCAGATAGACTGTTCGACATCCCCGCAGCGGCCAACCCAGAGGCCCCCACTGCGCCTGGAGTCCCGAATACCCCAAAAGCTGGCTGCTGTGAAAATGGTGTGTGGTTATTCGACTGCTGAGAGTTCAATTCCAAACCAGGTGATGATTCCGTATAGGGCTGATGATGAGTTAAGTCAGTATTATTGGTGATACTACTGCTTCCTATAGGTGCAGATGAAGCTGATGTTAATGGGTTGCAGCCACCACCGACGGCTAAGTTTCCTTCTTGGGATAGTGACGAAATAAGTCCATTTTCTCCTAGTACAGCTGACACTGCTGAATTTTCACTTGATGATGAAAGAAGTTGCTGAAGAGGACTTGAATGTTCAACTGACGTTTCACCATTCTCAGTTATGAGACCATTCGCCGTCGATATTGACGTCACTTCTGTTGCACCTAAAGGGGAAAATATAACTTTTCTTACCACTTTGATACATTTCAACCTTTTAAAAGTACTTTTAATACAAATTAGTTTGTCAGATAGCGAGCGAATTCTTATACGCTTGAAATGCATATAAAAACTGTTTGGCTATCTCTTTAATTTAGCACAATTAAGATAACGTTTCCAACCATCATTGTAAACATGGAAAGAAATGTTATCACTAAAAAAATGTGCATGCATTCCAGAATTATTTATATTTCAAAACATGGGGTAAACTTACTTGTGTTGACATTTGAGTTAACTGTGGATGAGCTTTTACTTAGAGGTGATTTTGAAGGACCCCCTACTGCTAATCCCCCTGATGTAGAAGACGAATTATTGTGCTCTACACAGTCCATATGAGCTATAAAACAAGTAATCCACAATTAGCATCATGAACATACAGACAATGTGCAAGGAAATTTTAGTACTTAAAATTATGAAAAAATTTAAATGTTTCAACCACGGTGTCCGAATAACACGGAGGGTTATGCGGGGCATAAATGGTTGATTCAATTATATTCATTTTCGAGACCTTTAGCACCGAGGCATCATGAAAGAGATGCCGTAGTGACTCTAGGCTCGCCAAAATTTGTAAGTTCACCGGGATTCGAACCCATACACCAATGTTAGACTATTAACGCTTTACCAAATACTACAATGGAACACTTTCACATAATGTAATAGAAATTCCTGTACTGGATGGAGCATGGAAACCCAAAACTAGCCTACCTAAATCTAATTGTTTGTCGACATGCATGAGTTACATTCTGCAAAGCGTTAGGCTCTAATTAATATTCTAAGGGACTACTACCATCCTATTGACATATAGTTTTTTATACAATGATGACAATTTATAGAATATTAATTAAAAATGGATCACTTACATAACGTTTTCGCGTTGTTGAGAGCGTTATGGTAGTTCTGAGTTTGGGTAGGTGACGATGAAAGCGACGATAACGATGATACATGGTTGCTCAGTCCCGAACTTGGGGATGAATTATTAGGAGTGGCTACATTCTTCGGAGGCGTTCCTACTACTCCTACCGTTTTACCTCCTGGACTTGGACTGTGATTTGCTTTCATCGCAACTGGTCTTACAACCTGAAATTTATCATTAAAAAAGTAATTGGTAAGACATACAGAATGAGTAGCTCACATACAATGCAGACATTTACAACTAATCTAATCTATTGACTTACTTTTGAGGAATCATCGGAAGATTTTCTTCTTTTATCCGGGTCACTACTACTGTCCCTGCTGGAATGGATGGGAGAAACTGGTGAATTGTTCCCGGAAGTGTTGGACGTAGGTGTTTCACCCAACAACTCTCCTCCTTCTCCAGTTGAATTCAGCGCCAAGTTGGCCAGCGCATTTTGTTGGGCAATTCCATCGTCAAACTGATAAAGCATAATGATATTTATTATGCAAACAAGAATCCAACATCATCAGCATCTGCTTATCAATAGATATGCCTTCACAGCTAGCTTACCTCTTCTAAACCTTCAATATCGTCATACAGGAATTCGTTTTCTTCGAACTCTGGCTCTTGATTAGATTCCAAATAATATTCAATATCGTCCTTAATTTTCTTTACTTGCGACAAGAACTTCCTCAACTATAGGAGAAATCAATAGTCAGCTATATAACTCCATTAGGGTACAATACTTCGTAGAAAATAACAAATTACTACTATTACCGCATTTATGTCGATGGAGAGATTGTCTAGCATTCGCAAGATGGTCTCTAGTTTTCCCATGTGGAACCTATGACGTTCCATGGACACCTTCAGCTCGTCCATACGTTCTTGTTTATCTTTATCTAATTTCTTCTTCTTTCCGGCCATGATGGATTCGATCTCACACTCCATTTGATCCATTTGAATTTGTATTTGATCTATAGACGATACTAGCCAATTATTAAGGTCTTCTCGTTCTCTCGTCGTTGGGTCTACCTTCTGCGCTGCACCGAGACCTTCCTTCGAGTATGCCTTAGTCTTCGTCTCTCGCTCCACGACCTTGAATCGCTCCATTTGCTACAAAAAGAAAACAAACAAACCAAAAAAACATTAGTCTTTTATAACCTTAAACAAATAATTTTTTTCTCATTTCATACACACTTTCTTTTAAACAACATACCGTTTCAATGAGTTTTCTAGTGTCAACGAGAGTACTCTTATCTTTGATTTCTCCGGAAGCGATCCACGATTTAATTTGATCCCTAAGTCTCTGGAGCTTCTTGATCTCCTTCTTGAGATCTGTCTCATACTTTTCCTTCTGATTGGTGTTTGTAGCATTATGAACTTTCTGCCAAATGTCCTCAAATGTTTCGACACCTTCCGATACTTTCTTCAAACATCGATCAATTTCTCCTGTAAGAAAAAAAATAATCAAAACCATGTCAAACATCTTATCTGCAACAGAAATGAATAATCATTCTTCATTTATCTCAGCTGATGAGCATTCAATAATGATAACGCATTATTGATTTCAAATTCATAAAAATTTGCTCCAAAAAAATTATTACAATGTCTTTCTTTCCTCCAACCAAATGGTCACTAATGTTAAATATTTCTACCACAAAACTCTGTTTTCAAATAATACGAGACTCACCTGCCAAAGAATATAAACCTTTGTGCCTCAAGTTATTAATATAACGTTCAAACTCTTTTCGTCTTTGTTGCACCTGAGATGCTCTCAGAGCATCTCCAGCCCCACCGCCACTATCATACATCCCGATACTTTCGGAGACCACAGTGACGAAGTAATCCAAAGATTTGAACAACATTAAAGTGGAGAGTACGATAAATATAAAACCAGCACTTAAGTTACAGTAAAGCACTAGCACTAGTACTCTACAATAATACGACATTCCACAATTTTCAGTGATAACATGACAGAAGGCAATGGGAAACTAGTTCTACCATAATTAATGAGATTCAAAATCCGACTGCGAATGACCAACTGCGGGACAACAACACCACCACTGACAATTAAGACTTTACTTTCTCGATCTTGTGACTTCCACCCTATCTGGCTACAGTTGAAAGTTTCCAAGATGATACTTCTACTTTTGTGACTTGTGTGATTATCTATTACTGCTTATTACTGACTAAGCTAGGGTAACATTCATTGAGTCATGAACACGTGTATTATAACAATCAAGTTTTAAAATTCAACTCTTAATTATGCAAATCTTGACTCTACGTTCGTATTTGCGTACACACTCTATACGCGACAGTATATTGATATTTCAAATTTGAATTACGTATGTCAAAACATTCACTTTCATAGAACACCAAAATTCTATACGAAATTGTCAATAAAAACCAGATTGTTTTTTGGATTGGATTGGAACGACATAAATATTCCTACTGCTTCCTACATCCTGCTCATATGACCCTTTCCGTCACTTTGTAAGAACTATGATTCGCGGTTTCCAAACTTGCAATAACTGATAAGCATGGCAGCCACGCCATGGCTGATGTGATGATAAGTTAAAGTTAGTAAATGTCTTTTGGACTGAAGAGGAGACTGAATCTTCATGCAAATTGGAGAATGAATTTCACCGTTCTGACTATGTGTGTGACTCTGGACGAGATAACAAAAACAATGCAGATGCAAAGCAAATACAACATCCAATTCACAAGGAATCTACACCTAGAATGTCTATATACAAGTGTTGAGGTTGGATAGGTTTGTAATATGCAATGCATAAAAAGAGATTTGACAAAATAAGAACCGAGTTTATGACTTAAAAAATTAGAAACGACTTTTCATTTTAATGTCCTTAAAAATTGCAATGGGTTCTTGAGAAGAGATGATGAGGTGATTAATGAACTCATACTTCTGTGGTATGGAAGAGATATTATTCATTGTACGAAGTCATGATAAGGTCAAAGATATCAATGACTTTTCAGCAACTGTATTTACGCGTTCCTTCCATGCTCAATCAAGGGAAATATGATATACAGAAAGCGTGGAAGACAAAGAAAAGAACAAGCCGAGACGAACGTATATTCTAACTCTATATGTAAGAATATTTACATATCATAATCGTACCCACGATCCGAAAGTCCCAAATAATAATTGTGAAATACACAAAGAAGAAGATTCTAACTAATGTCTTCCAGGACATAATAATAATGTTTATGTTACATACAAAAAGGGTTTGGTAAAAAAGTTCTTTACGCCGAGCGTCTGTGCATAACGCAATTTATGTTAGAGACGAAGGAGAAAAATCATGGAAAATGATGGTAATACGGCACAAATACGTACATAATAGATATGTCAACACGGCAATTATAACGGATTATGCATCGTATCATTCGTATCACTGAAGTAAAAAAATGAGATTGAGCAACCATGCCTTTGAAATCATAGGGAGTCATATTGCACAAAACGTGCTAAAACTCACACATACGTACTTTTTTAGGTACTTGGTTTAATGAAATGGAGGAATGGAATGTTTTTGAGTTTGAGCTCACCCTTGTAAGCTTATCAATCCAACGAGCAGTGTTTTCAACTAGCTTCGTGAGACATGGTATAGTTTAGTTACAAACAAAGACATGGTTGGCGAATCCTGAGAGAATTCCGCAATCTGGAGCACTGATAATGTCATAAAGCCTGAGCCCGATATAACGTAAGTGCAAAAACTTACATTCATAATACTACAATACTCCCCAAGACATGGCTGAGCTGAACACAAACCCGATATTCCGATGATTTCATTAATTTATTTGCCATCAACTCCACCATCGTGAAACTGGTACTGGCAGTGGTATTAAAAAACTACTGGGGAAAATTTACTGTAGCAGCCCTAACGTATACCTGTAACCCTTTCCGTCCATGTGTTATACATATCATTGTTAAAAACAGTTCACTTTAGCGTTATTACCTTACTGCATCTGCCTGCATGCATTAAACATAATTTAAAATTCCAAGAAATGAGGTTACACACATTGACACATTATGGTTTATGGCCTGTCATAAACATTTTTCCAGACCAAAGCTTATTCAATTCATAACACGATGAAAACGCTTATGACTCCATCATTAGAAATTCGTAGTGTAGTGAGCAGAAAAAAGATGGTGGATGTGACGACAAATATTATATGATACATAAGATCAAATCCAAGGTATCAAATTTCATAGTAACTCTCTTTGTATATACTATGCTCTGCAGATCAGATATCTGTGTTGCAATTACGAACAAAGCGAAAAACAAAGACAACCCTCCGATATCCTACACGTGTGACGTACACTTCAGAGATATTTCTGAAATATAATACGCACGGCACACATATTCAAATTCGTCAAATAATTCAAAGAAATTGATTGATAAGACGCAACATTTTAACGTGAAACATGAAACAACGAATATTCGTTTTGGTCTGCTCGGATCGAGCATCATGTAAATGTACATAAAAAACAAGCTATATTTGTAGTTGGAACAAAGGTAAAGTCTTCACAGAGCGGATGTACGTCATTTCTTATTTGCATGAAAAGCCTCATCTCTGGCGTCGTTTTCTAAGTTTTTAAAATATGTAGGTGAATGGAATCACATGAGACCCCGATTTCCGTGATGACAAGAATCAAATTCTATTGAAAATTTGGGTTTTTAAGATAAGGTATCTCAAATCTACATGGACTTCGTATTTGTACCTAAGACTAAAAACATGACTTTGACAGCTAAGCTTGGTCGACTGTTTTCAATTTGATTGTAGCTTACTTAAGGTATTTTGAACTCAATCTGTTATGATTTCAACATCCCTGTTCATCATACTAATATCGTTTTCTTTCCATCAAAACATCCGCTGCTCGTAGAAAAAAGTCATTAGATTATGGATCATATCAAAATGTAAAACAACTAGATTCTTTCTCGAAGATCTTATTTCACAAACTACGCATCAGGACGTATGTAAATGTCACATCTCCACCTTTCGTTGCTTTTACTTGAATATATGGACGTATCGATTTACATGTAAGTAAAACCATTTCAATACACAATCCAAAATTAATCTACGCATGTACTATAATGTTAGAACCGTAAATGATCAACGAAGATAAATTTGAAATGATATATTTGAAGAAATTTAATTTGCATACTTGTGTTTCTCTATTAGATGGTTTACCTACTTCCTGCTAGAAAACTTTAGATTTCAATCCACTTTAAATGCACTTTAATTGCAAATTTGCGTATAAATTTCAAATTTAAAAACTTATTTAGTTTAACTTTTAACAATGGTAGGTATTCTTCAGCCGATAAAAGTCAATTAGCGTATTAATCTTATAATGTAATATGCTAATATAAACTCTACAATACAATGTATTGAATTCAGCGAAATCAGCTAATTGTTCATTGACTCTCTTTCTCAGAACCCATTGTTTTATTCATTAGTATCTAACAGTAGGTGTCTCATCCTGAGCTCAAAGCATTTTCAGAGGTGACAAAATGCATTCACAAATTTACGCAGAAGATTAGCTATATCCTATCCATACGCACAGTTACCTATACTCAATCAATACTATTAGTATTACTCTTTCCTCCTTCATTTGTGTCTCAGGAACTTCTTTTAAGCATTTACATGAATGAACGTAAGTAAATGCATTACATTACGTGCGCATCAACTACTTGATTGAATCCTCTAGCTCTGTAACAAACTGTACATATAAGAAATTTTAATGTCATTTAACCACGTGTACCACGCAGTCCACTACTAACTACTGCATGATCTCAGATTCCCTCCAAGAAACGCTGAGGAACGAAAGACATTGTAATTATCAGAATCGCTAAATATTTCGCGTGCACGGTGAAAGCACGTTGTTGCCACAAACTGTTACATCCACCCACGTAACAAACATTTCATAAGAAAATTTGACAGAAGATAAAATTTTGTTTAGTTTTTTGGGAATACACATACCCTGAAGTTTCCTAGTTGCTGCCATCGCTATGACCATCGGCAGGGTGATCGAAGAGGTAGGTACATAGTCGAGCCAATTTGTCAGTTTACGTGATTTTCTTTCCGAGTGGTTACTTCGCTTCAGCTTTATAGACTTGTCTCTAAACTAACAACCTCGGTTCTGAGTGTTCCTTGTTGATCTGGAGAGAGGTGACGATGACAAGATGAGGACAGCTTTCAGTTTCAAATATTATGATGTCCTTGATTGATATCCTTCTTCTCGTTGTAACTGTTTGTGTGAGCTGTTGTGTCCCATGCATTTACGCACCAATAAAAATCGCACCAGGCACCACCACCAGAAGAAAACGTGTGGTTTACTTCGTAATGTCGTTCACTTTAATATTCCAAAAGCAGCTGATGATGAAGATGTTGGATGCGATGTGATGATGTTTCTTCAAAGAACAGAATGAGAACAAAGGTAAGTTGCATTACCTGCCTTGATTGATTTGAGAATTTGTCATTTGTATGAATGATGAACAGGTAGAAAGGATGTGCATTATTCGCAATTTTGCAAATCTAGTCTTCACAATACAATAAAATAATCAGCTCTCTTTTTTTGTCATTCCAATAACTTTCTTTTCTCCAGTTCTTTCTCCTCTTCTCAAATTTCATTAATTTAAATTTTGGATTGAAAGTGTCAAACCTCAGGAGCAACTCCAAAGCCAGTATCAATATCTCGGATTTTACACCAAAACCAATTTTACATTAGCGAACCAGGGGTATTTGTACCTATTCAACATAGAATTTTCATATTGATTATGACGAGAGTTGATTATCCTAGTGTACATGCATGTAGCGCTAATCTAGCTGAAAAACAAATATCTTTTAATATTTTTTTCTTAGTCTTGTACATTTGATGTGAGTTGATGGGTTGGTTGATGAAGTTGACGATAAACGTAAATGCACTCTCGAAAAACTAATATCTTCTCGGAGCTATACAGAAGTGGAGTAGTGCGTTTACAAGAAAACTATAGCCGTATAGCTCATATGTACATATGACTAACGTTAAGATAAATACTCGTAACTATAATGAAGAGAGAAAAAAGAAATTATTGTAGTGCCAAAAAGTGGTCGTCGTATTTAGTCGTAGTTTTAGTAAACAATAAAGGGCAATTTTTATGCTGATGATGATGATGATCATGATAGGATATACTGAAATGTTTCCAATGCTGTGGCTCTAGTAGTAGCACCACACTAAAAAAGCATTAGGTAAAAGCACACACGTATCGGATCTCCTCTCTATCATAATCATGTACGTAGAGAAGTTTTGTGAGTAAAAGCAAAATGCATTGGACATTATATATATGTGCTTTTTGGTGAGTTATGTATGTACATATATAGAAGAGTGAGCAGAGGTCCGTAGCGCAGTAGTAGTAGTAGTAAGTTCATATTGAAACATGCGATGTGATGTGATGCTTATGCTTTAATACAGGTTCTCTTCGTCTTCAGCGAATTCTTGGTTGCCGTTTAGTTTGCGTGTGTACATAATTTTTATATGGCAAAATAAAATCATAAGCAAACTTGGGAGATATGCATAGCATAACGATGCATAACTTCATCATATCATTCATAATAGAGAAATATGAAAGAAAGCTATGTATGTTCATGCATGGTCCTATATTATTGCCATACATCACTAGTTCAGTAGTAGTGGTGCTGCTGCTGTTGAAGCTATTTTTTAGCTGTTTTACTAGTAGTAGCAGAAGGTATCTAGCAGAGGAGATTCAGATAGCTCCCAAATAGAACATGAGGAGATGAGATGTACATCCATACACGTAATGAATAGTCATATACTAATACGCAGTAGTTGAGGATAAACTGTATATGGATTGGGTCGGATGGAGTAAGGCAGGTAAAGGTAAGTCAAGCATTTTCTTCGTTGTGGCTCGTTCCTTCCTTCTAGAGCTCCATATTATACATTTTGTACGAATGTGGATATGGATTTTTATGCTTGGTGAGAATGAGAACTACACTGAGGAGGATGGAATGGATATATATATATACTGTATCTGCAGCAGTGTAAATACGCATGCATGCTGTGGCAAAAGCCGTATCAAGTTTTTTGTTCTTGATTTTAGACATGCCCAGTATAACTATAGTTGTGTCCGAGTGAGTAGTAGGGAATGCCGAAATGGATGTATGCATGGGATGGTTATGTATGAGAAAAAAGAAGTTGATTTTGGTTCCCTCTGCCTCTCTCTACGCATTCGGAGCAGGATAGCGTTTTATGGATGAGACTCATGACGAGCATGGATGGATTATAGTAATGCGGCTCTTGGGCTATAGCTTTAGACATAATGGCATGATGTGGATGATGTTAAGAAGGTATGAATGATACAGAAAAATCAGTCTTGGTTTGGTAGTAGCATGTGAATTTTTGCTCTTACACAAGTAATATAAATGTATGCGTTTCAAGGATACTGCTATGTATCATACAAATACATCATCATGATCATCATCATCATACGCAACGCACACGGTCATACTCATTGTGTTTGTATATCATTTTTATAGAGAGAGATTAATGCTACTTCTTTTTGCTGTACTCCGATATGCCTTGTGCCTAAAGTACTCATTTTTCTAGGTATCCATCCGCATAACAACAACGGACCCAACATTGAAACCAAACGAGTGATGTGGATATCTTTGCCTGAGACAAGATGGCTTCACCAGTCAGTTTGCAAAGTTCGTCGTGCTCACAAATATTGAGTGTTGAATGGATGATGATGTGCAGATCTGTAATGTAATGTATCCGAAGACCAATTACATACATACGATTGCGATGAAGGGCTTTACCTTGTGCTACCTGATGTGTAACTGATGATGCGAAACAAAGAAACTAAAATGTCATATGTGTGCATAATGAGAAAAATTGAGCTCACCTCGCAGAACCGAGCTAGAGCCTCGTTTGCAGTTGCAGTCCTCGGAAGCAGAAAACGGGACTTGGTACATTAGACATAATAGTCAGTCAGTCACACCATATTAATGACGCGAAACTATATATATTGTTTTTCATGAAGCAAGCGTAAAATGTGTATAGCATATAGCACTTTAGAAAATACTCTAGTAGAATACAGTTAAAATAGGAAGAAAAGCATTTATAGAGCAAGTGTTAATGACGACGACACAAGCTTTGAATCGATTGACAATTTTTTTTAAACAAAAGCAATTCGTATACAAAACAGGTAGCATGGCATGGCTTGATAGCAGCAATATAACACCAAAATGTAGTTGAAGGAGGTTAGAAGAGTGCCAATAAATTCTATGCACGTACTTATGATAATAATTATTACCTTTGCAGTTTGTTTCAATCTGCTGCTTATCTGACTAGGTATGTCACATGCGCTACCATTATGCAACTCCAATAATTTATATAGACTGAAAAACAACTGGCTGGTTCACTAACTTTTTATCTCTGCCTGCTATGCATAACATTTTTTTGCTGAACGATTGCTTTTGCAAACAATGCTATCAGCTATTGCATTTTGTACTCGTTTGTAAGCTTTCTGAATCAGTCATAACGATAATGATGAAACAGTGACAGTATAGAAATACGACAAAACCTAAACCATTATTAATATCAAAATTCGGAATTTTATTTTCAAAGAATAAACCTTTTTAACGTGAACTAATATCTACACCAAGCAATCGAGTCGGTACATTGAATGTATAAAACAAAACGATATTGATTCAAAGTTGAATTCAATGTATTCGTAATAAACGAAAATGTTAAGATACCTTAAATGCTGAACATGCCAATTGGAAGCCGTACAGAAAACAATGCTTTCTCGGATAACTTCATAATTCAAGTTCAGCCTACTTTTTATAATTCTTTTTAGCTTTCATATTGTTCCGATTTGGTTTCAATCTCTTGCGGACACCCATAGCTCCCTCGGTATCATCATCGTCGCCATCTCCATCTCCTTTTCTTCTTTTACCACCTTTCTTCTTATCTTCGATTTCTTTTAGTTCCTATTTGATCAAAAAGTGGATTATACTTTTTTATAAATTTTCTCAGGCAAGCCAGTGAAGCCAGTCAAAGTAAGACCACACATGAAATTACGTAGTTATTAGGACTCACCATCTTGGCAAACCTCTGTGCTTCATTAACTCTTTCGTTAAGAACCATGACCTCTTCCTCCTGTGTTCTATACTCGGGCAGCTTTTTCTCAATTAAATGTTCAATCCTTTGATACAGCTCAACATCATACTGAAAACAAACATAAAAACATTTGTTTTTTCATTATGCACATGTTATTGAAAAGATAATACAAATAGGATAAAATTTAATCATACTTGCGTAACAAAAGTAACAGCTTTTCCAGATCTTCCAGCACGAGCAGTTCTTCCAACACGATGAATGTAATCTTTACTGTGTGTAGGAATATCAAAATTGATGACAACATCGACATGTGGAATGTCCAAACCTCTGTAAAAATAAAAGCCAATAGTTCGATTGTAGGTACGTAGAAGTACATAAACATCCAATCCAAATACACACTTTCTTTAAAGGAACTACTGTTACTCACCTGCTGGCTACATCTGTAGATATTAAAATAGATCTGTTCTTTGCCCGAAACTTATTGAGTGAAGCCAGACGTTTGTTCTGTGACATTTGACCGTGGAGGGGAATGGCATGGAATCCCAGATTTCTTAGCAAAAGAGCTGTGCGCATAGCATTAGCACATGTAGCACAAAATACCATAAATGAGTTACCAGCCAGTTCATTAAGAATATGAACCAGATACACGTCCTGTGAAAAAGAAAGAAACAAAAAAGTTATATTGAGACATAAACATCTTTCACGAATCAAAAAAATTGTCAAATATAGTACCTTAAACTTCAAAGGGATAAATACATAGTATTGCTGAAGCTTATCAACTGTTTTGTATTTCGTCGAAACTTCAACTTTGACAGGGTCTTTAAGAGACGCACGTTGAAGTTTTTGAACTTTTTTCGTCATTGTAGCTGAAAACATGTAAGTTCGTCGCTCTTGAGGAATGACACGTAAAATCTTGTCAACTTCCACTTCGAAATCCATATTCAAGATTCTGTCTGCTTCATCCATCACCTATTTATAAATACATAAAAATAGTTTTTAAAAATTTAGTTGCTCAATTCAGTTAAACCTACTAGCGTCTTAAGCTATTCAACTTACAAGGTACTTCAAACTCTTCAAATGAAATCCTTTCGTGTTTTCCAAATGATCCACGAGCCGTCCAGGCGTTGCGACAATAATATGCGGCTTCTTTGCCAAAGTAAGGGCCTGTGACATCATATCGATTCCTCCAACAACAACTGCACATTTGACCCCAATTCTGGCACCCAAGGCTTCAAACTGTTCAGAGATTTGGAATGCCAGCTCCCTTGTTGGTGTCAAAATCAATGCAAATAAACGCTGCGGATGTTCAAGCAAATTTTGAAGGATGGGCAATGCAAATGCTCCTGTTTTTCCGGAACCTGTTTCCGCAAGTCCAATGATATCCTTTCCTATGCACACATTGAAAACAATAATTTAAACCATGAGCATATTAACATTCATACAATACAACACAGTCTACCGCATACTACA
The DNA here is from genome assembly GCA_001718145.1 of Orchesella cincta. Classification (NCBI taxonomy): domain Eukaryota; kingdom Metazoa; phylum Arthropoda; class Collembola; order Entomobryomorpha; family Orchesellidae; genus Orchesella; species Orchesella cincta. Next base: position 90,382 of record LJIJ01000458.1, read on the forward strand.
ATTGTAGTACATATTTATGTATGTTGGTAACATTAAAACTGACTAACCTTGCAAGGCCAAAGGAATAGACTCCCTCTGAATCTGTGACGGCTTTGTCCATTTCAACTGCTCACAAGCTTCACACAAGGGATCCACAATACCCTGCCAATTAAACGAATCATTACTAATTAATCAAAGTTATCAAAAGCTAAGATTTTTAATAATTTAAATTTATATCTTACCAGCTCCTTGAACGTGACCTTACTTTCCTCCACAACTTCTTCCACTACTTCATTGTCAGAGCTGCCAGATACGGACTGGTCGTCCTCCTCCTCTGCAGCAGACATTTTTGACTCCACCTCAGTCATCAGTCAATAAATCGGACCAATTTAATAAAGTCTCAATGGAAAACACCGGCGATCTACCTGTTTAACTATATCGGTATCCCTGATCTTATCTGCTTTTACTGATTTTAATTTAACACCACACTTCCTAATAAAAACTTCAAAACGACAACAAATTATTACTTGTCAACGTGCATTTACTATATATTTCATCTCAACTAACACGTTGTTTCTGATAACTCTTTACATGCTAAATACATTTCATAAAACCCAGCGCCAACTACATACCTTCGTGTGGGGCCATGCGAGTTGTCTTTATGATATGCATAAGGAAGGTGGGTTGGATTTGGTTTGATGTTTGGTGCATTTGAAGGTATTTGTGGTATCAAATCAACATCCCATCCTATCGTCTCCTCTCAAATCTACTGTTTGTTTTGTTTTAGGTATTTAAATGGCATAACAAACGCGTATCTGTATCTCCTCCGATCCAAAATAGTTTTTGAAGTATTTAGGATCGGGTTGGTGTTTTTTTGTGGTGTGTTATGGTTGATGGTTATGGTTCCTCTTCTGAACATCTGTGCGTGTTGTAGTAGTGTAGGTTGGGGAACATGAAATTATTTTTGTAAACTGTTCAATTACACTTAATTGAGGATTATGATGGGAGTTCTCAAGACGGGAAATTCTTGTTGATGATGCAAGCTCGTCTTGTGTCATCATCTGAAATAGCCAGATCTTGAGGAGGGGTACCTATACCACCTCAGTTTAAAGCAAAAGTTGTAGCCCGTTCCCGATGTTAAGTTTAAATAAAAAAGGCTAACAGCTGAGTTTGTTTGGTTATCATTCTGGGAAGATGGAGAAGGTTAGTGTTGATTAACTTTAGTCAGGGAGTGATTAGTTAATGGCTTTAAAGGTAATGTTAGTTTGACAGGTGATAAAATCAAGTTGCTTTTAGCCTTCTGAAGTGTAAACGGTAAAGTTGCTAGCTTCGCTTATCGAGTCTTATCGGGGTCCCTTTATACTTGCTTTAATGGCAAATGGCGTTTGGTAAGCAACATTATGATTCTAATAAATTTTAATGGAACAGTTTATTCTTACTGCATGAAACGACTTTGACATTACTATTTTCCTGGTTCTACTTTCCCAGTGATTGTAAAAGTAGTGATGATTCTGCATGTTGAACACTTGTACCTCTGCGTGTGTCGACATTCTTAGAAATTGTGATGTGATTAGTCTAGTAGTAGCAAGCAAGACAACTTGTCTGCCCCAAGCCGAGCTAACTGCGATATATCACATTAGTTTAAAAAAGTGTGGTCATTGTTTACGACACCGACAATCGAGGCAAAAGGCCATCTCATACGTTCCAAAACTTGAATAGAGCCAAAGGAAATAATTTTGATTTTGCAAACATTCATTTTTGTCTGGGGTTTACATTTTACATGACATGTAAATGGATACATTACATTATCTCTGTTCCATGGTTTATTCGCCTCATCATAGTCATCATGTTTGACTATGATTCTATGAATAATTGTTATATCTTGGTATTTGATATCCAATGACTAGCAAGGCAAATTGAATTTGACTAGAAGAAACCAATTCGAGAAACTTGTCTTTGTCACGGTTTCATATGGCACATATATAGGATGTCAGAATCAGAAGTCTTGGTCACGATTTCTCGTGAGTATGAATAAACAATTAGGGAGCAATAGTATAGTAGTGGACGTGCTTCTCTGTATCCTACGCTTTTAATTCTTTTGAGAAGTATAAAATTCGATGATAAGCGGCAAGCCGCATGTATTCATTTCTTCGCAAAAATACGATGTGACTTGGCTCGGTTGTTGGTTTGTTGTTTAGAATGTTTTACGCTCTGGCGCAAAGCGCCATGGGTGAAGAAAAACATGAAAACATGAAATTTCTTCGTTGGACTGAAATCAAGTCTGTCTTTGGAGATTACCCGAAACATGTCTAATTTCTCATTTTACGCCCAATTGACAAAGGGCCAGCATGTTATCAAAGTGCAAGTACCAATGGTCTGTATGTCGGTCGCACGACTACGCAATATTTGTTTTCTGCAACCCCTACCAAAGAAAATGGAAAATCGGACTCCAGAACCAGTCTTATCAGCAGTACTGACAGCATGGTAGTAGTTTAGGAAGCGTTCGGAGTGAGACCTCCGTAATATCCTCTTCTAGTCCTGACAGTAAGAAGGCCCTGATAAGCAATCAAGTTCAGTGAGATTTCTCAATCCTGTGAGACTACGAGACTGTTAAGAAACTCTGTGAAGAATGGTTTCCTGTTGAGTATCCTGCCAAATGGTTTGAAGCCATCACGTCCGACACGAATTTGTTCTCCCTTGCTGCGGTGCTAGATGGAACTATCGTTGGTAAGTAAGAGCTCTAAAAAGCAATTCTGAGCTTATCATTCTTGAACTAATGCTGCCAAAACATTAGCTATCGCACAATGCCCCAGTTTCATGTTTTTATTTATCAATGTGATAATGCAGATTGTATGAATTGTAGTGCTTTACGACTTTACTATGAGTAAATAGTAAGGAACATGGGGCACTGTGAGAATTTAAATAGTAACTTTAATGTAAATTTGTTAATTTTTCTAGGTCTGATTGTTGCTGAATTGAAGCAAGGCAAAGACTTAAATAGGGAGGATAGAGATATTTTATGTGATTCCCAACTGCGCTATACTGCGGGCGTATATTCTAAGTCTTGGAGTTGTTGACGCTAATCGGTAAACAAAAGTCACGAGTCTATCTATACTCATAATGAATAAACTTTTGAATTCTAGCATGTTTTTTGCCGTTTTTATATATATAGACGCCAAGGCATTGGATCGCTACTTCTGTCCAGTCTACTTGACCATTTATCAACATTACAGTGCAAAGCCGTGTTTCTTCATGTATTAACGTCGAATGATCCTGCTTTACATTTTTACGAAAAAACATAGTTTAGGTTCAGGTCAGTAACATTTTAATTCTCCATTTGAAGTAAATATTAACGTTATCTCAAACAAGGTTTCATATTGTTGTATTTTTGTTTTGTATTTATTTTGTTCTTTGTGTTCAGGGTGCATAAATTCCTTCCTTACTATTATTCAATCGGAGGCAGAGCTCGGGATGGATTTACTTATGTTTTATACTTAAATGGCGGTCATGGACCCTGGGGGTTTCATGAATATGTTCAGCATTTCTGTGAGGTAAACAATGATTTTAATTCAGTCTTCCGTCTGGATAAGCACATTCAAAGGTCTGCTTCGAAGTATTGGATAATAATAATAATAATAACAATGACATGCTTTATCCGCTACAGGTCACCGCAAAAGAAGTCTGTTCTTTTCCTCATTGGTTCGCAAATCAAGTTCGAAGAGTTGTCCATTCCATCATAACATTTGTCAGATAGTCATTTGAAAGAATGGCTGTAACCTCAACCTGTAATAATAATTAATACCTAATTAATTCACATCCGGAATTCGCTATCTTTCATTACGATATTTTCCTCTCGCATCTCATTGTACGTGACTTTTTTATAATTTGTAGATATACATTTGTAAGTTTAAAAATTCCCGTGGTTGTCGAAATGAACGATGCATTTGAATATACTGTTATTATAACATCTTACGTTTACAAACATTTAAACATGCTACCGATTTCAGACTGTACCAGTTTACCTACTCCTTACTACAATATTTTCCGTGATTACGAATTATTTGATATTTTTATGATATTACCAGTATAACTGTAGCTATTATACAAACCAAGACATCTCTCTACCATTGATATAAATAGAAGTGATACCTAATATGTAAATGCGATGCCATTAGTTTTCATATTGTCTTTGCCTAGTATGAATGGCTAGATCTAGATTTAGTTAAGTAGAGTACTGTACTCATTTCAATCTTTCCACCAAGCTTTACCTGTAATAATTTGCCTTTTAAGTTACCTCAAGCGTGCCATACGTAGAATGTGAAACGTTGGTGGCCAGTAGTAATAGTAGTAGTAGTAGTGAGATTAAAACAAAATGAGTTTCCTTGTTCACTTTAGCATGTTTGCTACAATTCAAAGAATTGGATAACTTTGACTCGATATCAGGTCAGAATGTTAAACCTTTGTGTTCTCTAAAGAGCTAAAATTGCACCACTCACATGTTGGTTCAAACATTTTGTTTTTAACTCATACTATACATATATGAAATGTTATGGGTTTATGAAAGAAGCGGATTAATGGGATATTATGCGTTTAGCCAAGCCAAAGTTCACGTGCTTTTATAAGATAACGATACCAATACAAGGTACAATCTACGGAGTAATCCTATATTTTTAACTTTGTATGAAAATGGATAATATCTAACTAAAAATGAATGTAAGGAGTTTCCACTTATATGCAAGCTTCTGCATTGAAGATTATGTATACTTTAATATCTCAATAATTTTGCCGCACGAGCTTTAGTCTTTTAATTACTACTTTTATTATTATTATTATTATTATGTTTGTACCTGAAATTTATCCCAAAAATTCTCCACACATAATTATTATTATTCCTAGATCTGCGCAGCACTGCTTTCTGATTTTTTCTGCAGTTTTCAGAAACTGTAAAACGTACTATATATAATAGGAAGATGAGACCAATTAACTAATACTGATTTACGTAAGCGAGAAACATGTTATAATCGTAAAAAAGACAAATAAGGTGTGTTGAAAAATTATAAACTCACTGCCAAATTTTTTTTAAATTTTCTACTGCCAAAAAACTGGAGCAGGTAGAAACGTAGTTTTTTGTGATTCGGAATAAGGAGTCTTTACTTATAGTTTTCACAAAATTTTAGGTCCGGGGACTTATCTATCTGGGAGTTTTTAGGGATATTCCAAAATTTCATAAATTTAGCTGTTGAAAAATTATAAACTCACTTTACGTTGGGTCCTGCCATTTCCACACGTATTGATACTGGTCAATTTTCCAAACCAATAAATGATCCTCAACTCATGCCGGTTCCAACCATACTACAATCATTTCTAACTCTTTGGTCGTATGGTTCTTACACTGCAATATTTCTGATGAAACCAAATTTTGACCGTTAAAAGTAAAAATTTCAGTGTTCTGATGGCAATATGCAGAAATCTTGGGGCAACTCAAGCCCTGGGGACTCTACATGATCTAGGGATTCGTCCTTAATGAGAAACAGACTTTGGTTTGATTCACGATGTGTACCATACAACCTTTTATTTATTGCCAATTCTGGATATTTGTGCAATTTTGCAAAAATGGACCTCCAGCTTTCACTCCTAAAATGTTAAGTGGTTATAATCGCTTTTACAAAGCTCCTGGTATTGACAAGATCCTATTAAAATCAATTTTGGATGGGGTACTGCCCATCTGCTTCACCTGCAAGCTGCCGATACTAACAATTGTGTATAGCATGAAAACGTAAAATTTGATTTCGAACAGTGAAAGCGATTTTGAAGATTGTAACTGTACCTGCCTACGACAAATATCATGTAAATAATATGTATCGGTCAAACTTGCCATTTAATGTCTGTTGTAACGGTTGTTTTTATTAAAATGGTACCTGCAGCTCTGTTTAATGTGTTACCAAATGACAACCAGTTAGAGTCAATTTGGGAGCCTGCAGGTGCACCCTGCGCGTAGCACTCCAACCAAGAATGATGTTGATGAAACCTAATTAATACTAAGAGCTTTGGAAAAGCAATTCTACCCACTTAACATTTGGGGAGTGAAAGCTGGAGGTTCATTTTTGCAAAATTGCACAAATATCCAGAAATGGAAATAAACAAAAAGTTGTATGACACACATCGTGAATCAAACCAAAGTAAGGTTCTCATTTAGGACGAACCCCTAGATCATGTAGAGTCCCTAGTGCTTGAGTTGTCTCAAGATTTTTGCATATTGCCGTCAGAAAACTGAAATTTTTAATTTTAATGGTCAAAATTCGGTTTCATCAGAAATATTGCCGTGTAAGAACCATACGACCAAAGAGTTAGAAATGATGTAGTATGGTTGGAACCGGCATGAGTTGAGGATCATTTATTGGTTTGGAAAATTGACCAGTATCAATACGTGTGGAAATGGCAGGACCCAACGTAAAGTGAGTTTATAATTTTTCAACAGCTAAATTTATGAAATTTTGGAATATCCCTAAAAAACTCCCAGATAAGTCCCCGGACCTAAAATTTTGTGAAAAATATAAGTAAAGACTTCTCATCCCGAACCAACAAAGATTACGCTTCTACCTGCTCCCGTTTTTTGGCAGTAGAGAATTTAGAAAAATTTGGCAGTGAGTTTATAATTTTTCAACACACCTTAATCGCCAATACTTTGCAGTAACGGTTGTCACTTGCTGTTGTCTTCAGTTCTGTGAATCTAAAATCAGTAATTGGAGGCAAGTTGCAACTAGCTTTCAATTCTGTGAGTTGGTTAAACATAAAGCCTATGTACCAAAACTGAATTTCCAAAACCAAGCATACGTTCAAAATTTTAGATGCTAAATATAGCAGCGAGCGTTTGATGTGAGAAACATAAGCCTTCTTTTCTCTACATATTGATCGTATTGGCTAGCTAAGTATGAATGAATGCCATTCCATCCCATATTGCCTATGCAAAAGTGTTAAAATGATTCTTCGATTTAAAGCTCTGTAGAAGTATTAACTTTATATTCATTGTCAGAATGAGCTTTCAAGTTTGACAAATTGTATACTTTGAGGAACGATCCTACAACGATATATATATGAGGTTGGTACGAATGCAGATTTTTTAGAGGAAACATTTAATACCCACATTTGTACATCTTTTCATGCTGGCTTTAGTACTATTGTACGGTGACTATTTTAATAAAAGTTTCTCAAATTCAATTGTTGCGAAGAACTAACTTGACACATTATACCGCTACTCATATGTTTTTCCCGTGGGACAATATGGAGTGAAAGTAGATTTGTACTTCGGGCAATGAGTAACTGCGATGTTGTTAAATAAAAAGATCGAAAGACGCTAATAGTATAGTCTGTTTCTATCTTAGGCTTCTCCTGAAATTAGCACCGTAGTACATTTTTGCAGACTAGAATTGTCTTCTAAGACTGGAGCATTCGCAATGAGGATTGCTCTTCTTATTCTAAATAAAGGCAGCTGATGGTTTGTAAACGAAGAGAATATTTCACTGTACTCGCCAAAGTTCTCTTGAATTCTCTATCATTCTGAGTAGATGTTAAAATGAAAATTCAAAAGTATTTCTATACATCTTTACCAATGTGCTTCTTAGTACCACGTTAAACATACTGTAATTTTCTTCGCAAAAACTGAGATAAAATATGCTGTTGTCGTTGTGAGAACATATTAAGACATATGTTAATGTAAATTGTAAACAAGCACTTTCTCAGCAGAAAAAGTTATAAATTCCGAAAAATCCTTGTGTAACATTAATGGGAAATGGTTGACTCGTAAATTAATTGGTTGAAAGTTAGTGAAGTCTGCGTCTGTACACATGAAGATTGGCTACGGTGTACAATATTATGGTGTCTACATTTACATATTTTTAATGACTAAAAACTGTCTTTTCTTTAAAAAGGATTAGATGCTGCTACAAATAAATACAATAACTACGAGAAGTAAGCTGTAATTCGATAATACGCACATATTTTTACAGTAGTCTCTTCACATGCAGTCGCATATCAATAAATAAATAAATAAAATATATTAGATGCGTCAATTCCCATAATGTCACATACTTCTGTCGAACGTCTAAAGTATAGAAACGTAGAATTCAGTATAGCATATTCAATAACACAACCAACTACTGGATTCAGAACGGGCTGTTCAGATTTGTGACATAAAACGTGCAAAGCAAAAGGTAATTATGTTGGGTAATGGCTTTCGCGTTGAGCTCTCAATTTTACCCTCGGTCGTAGCACCTAAATGTAATTTGCAATCCCTCACTTGCTTCCTCCTTATGCAATTATTAATACATATTTTTAGTTACCATTCTTTACTTTGTTATATAATTACTCTGTACCTCTTAAAGCCTACTTTTGGAGTACATTATTTTAAACACTGCCATTTAGCAAACTGACTTTGAAATACAACATAATTTGTGTTTATTCTATTGACTAAAATCCTGTGATTGTGTATTCACAGACGATTCGAATATGTTACGGGATTTCAACTTATTTATGGAGTATAAGTACGTTGTGCGTTGTCGCGCCAAATAAATGGATTCTACCGTTCAGTCTGTCATTAATCTTGCTCCTTGTACTGTTCGTCTGTATCCATTAATGATTTATTATTATTAGTCTTATTTTTTTAACGCTACACCTGTTCTACGTCTTGCTATAAAACCTCTGCCCCCTATGCAAGCTGTTACTCCTTTCTGTCGATTTAAATTGAACTATCCATCTATACACCACGAATTTTACAACCGCATAATAAAATTAAATAAAAAACAGTTCCATGTCCTTATTCTTTAAGTGGTGTACGTAAATCCTTAGATTTATATGTGGTTTGACCAAGTTTTTGTAGACATCATAATTTTACATTAGCTAAATTTTCAAGGTAGCCCAAATGCTGGTGTCTACTATTTGACCTCCCTGTTTCTTAAATCAAAGTAGCCAAATCTACAAAATCAGTGGGATCAGATTTCGGGTTTAAAACCTCTCCTTCCTTATTTTTACAATCATGAAAGTATCTTCGTTGATACTCGACGTATCCATGCTTGTGTCCAGCTCGTCTTGTGAAGGGGCTGATGAAACTACATTTGACGATTTTGATTTCTCTCTGTTGCAAATAATTCAATCCCTTCGGTACATCTCCGGTTGCTAGTCCACGTCTCCTGTATTCTCGTCCACCGTCAGCCAAACATGTCGGCGTATTCAGTTTATTTAAAAGTTTCAAAAAATGTCCCAGTCCTTGCACATATCCCGCATAACTCGAAAATATCCATGTTTTCTTTTGCTTAATAGAGAAGGTCCATTGGAGGTCCGGACACAATCCCTTTTTTACAAGGTCAACCATTCGAACAGCAGCCCCCTTGCAATCCAAAATGTAAAATATGAAGATGAACAAAAACTGAATGACGGATTTTGATATAAATGAGTGAGCTAAAAGAGATACCTCTCCGTTTCAATGTCAAACTGCGATAAAAGACAAGTTCTTCCCCTCTTCTCATCATTCTCGAGAAAAGCTGATTCCAGTCGTCTGGAAATGAGGGATCGTATCTACATGGCTCAATGACGGATACAAATACTTTTCTAACAACTTCAAAACTTCGTCAATTCTTAGGCTCGAGAAACTTAAAACGGAAGCCATTGGAAGCCTCCCAACTCACTGTGGTCTAGCTGAGCCATTTTGATAGTATTATTTGAAATTCCACAAACAAAAAAATTCTGATAAAAATATTTCACTGACTCTTCAGCTAGCCTGTCACTTTGCGACTGACCACATATAACGAGAATTAGTTATCATTCTACATCCATTCATCTTTATATTCACCTTGCTATATTTTAACATAACAACTCCAAGTGGTAATCAGCCAGTCATCCCTATCATCATCATTTCATTGCTCAGATCTCTGCTTCAATTACCATCTGTGTTTCATACGTTATTATAACCATTCTAAGTTCATCGCATGCTTTACAGGTACATTCGGAATGTATGCTTGATCCGCTTCCAGTACAAGCTTCAGACGACATTGAGAAAACTACAAAATAAAAGTGACATGATATTTACAGCTATGCCTTTTCTAAACACATACTGAGCATTTGATACTTGTAATATTCAATTCGATGCAAGAATTTTTAACAAAGCAGTAACACCTTATGCTACGGTTGTTCTACATTGTCCCTGTGTAAATAGGCTTGATTATTTAATGGAATGTGCATACTTCTTTTTGTAGCTTATAAAAATACAAGTAAATGATAGGTTATCATTCTATGAACTACAATATATTGCATTGGTGCATGGTTCCTCACTGAAATTCAAATGATTGTTTCGTCATCATCATAAATGCAACAAAAACCAAACATTCTTTTTAACTCATTTGTCATAAGCTGTTGTCATATGTATATGATGTTTCTATATGTCCTAACCGCTAATTGAATCCTGTAAAAACTAACAAGCATTACAATATATATTTATACGGTAACTTCAAATTAATCTGTTTTGTTTGTTGATTTAAATGTTTCAACAATTATTCCTGTTATGCCCCGAGTATCGTTATGCAATTGCATCTTTCATGCGTTTACGTGGGATATTAATATTTTGGAATGAAACGAAAGATTTTATTAGGATGATGACTTTTCTATAAACACAATAATATTAATTACTTTTACACAACTATCACGATCAACAACAAGCGATAGAAGAGGAATGACTGCAGTTTACTAAATTATTTTATTGAGATGAAAAATTATAAATGTCGTTTATGTATGTACAGAATAAATTACACCGTTAAATATTATATCGTGGCCACAAATCATTCATCACAAGAAACTTCAAGCCCATAGAATAAAACTATAATACAGCCCCAAGAAACAATCAGCACTCAATACTGGATTATATTCATTATATTATAATGTTGTCGCTGTGATTTCAACAGCTTGCGTGCTACTACCCACATTCCACAACACAAATTTGGCAAAATAGGTGACTAAAACTGTTAGAACTCGAAGTTTGTTCGTGTATTCGTTCAACGGAAATAACTCATTTAGAGCTCAACACACACAGAGATCACAAGAGCAAAGAAAGTCGTCTCACATTTTCTGCAATTGAATGTTTTCTTCTGATTGCAAAAACTTTCAGACTATCTATCACAAAACACTGATGACTGTTCAGCAATAACTGCTTCGGTGGAATTCGATAAGACGTAGAGTGGCTGCTATGACATTGATGGTTGTTTGGGTTGCATAAAGTTGGAACACAATGAGAAGCGGCTGATGATGAGATGTGTGTGTTACTGCTGTTTGTTTCAGGTGTCATACGTTCCGTATTAAAAAGAAGCACTGGCACGCGGAAGTCCCAGTGTTTCCCTCAAGTCGTGATGTCGATTCATTTGATATCACTTCAAGTTTTGATAAGCTGGTAAAAACAAAGAGAAAATTAATTACACTAGTACTCGAAAAATTTGTGAGAGACAAATGCTACAGTTCTGTTCTGGTAGCACACTTTTATTGCTAGAGAATAATTCATTGACATTTAAAAAAGTTTAGTAAGCTACCTTCTGCTCTTTGGCATGAACGGAACAAGTTCTTGAAGTGTACTCAGGTATTTGTTGATCTCTACGTTTTCGTCCTCTATCATGGCGAGTAATCTTGTGAACTTTGCCGTCACAAACACCTCCTAATCTATCAGTTTTACGGGATTTCACTTGAACTTTCATTACGACGTCTCTAAGGATTTTTGTATGCTACCAAATTAATGATTTAAAATAGGTACGTCATTTTTGTCCTATTATGTTGTTGTATAAATACGATTACAGAAATGTGGCTTGTACAAGCTTGCCATACGCGCGGAGATAAACGTTAAAGTAGGAGAGCTGCTTGAAGACTGAAAAATTTCTAGGCAGAGCAGGTTGTTCTTATACTCCACACAGGAGGGTTGTTATGTGCATTCTTACCACAGAAATCTGGTCAGATGGCTGACGAACGAGGGGAAGAAATATGTTACTAAATGATGGGAACGCAGCCTTTCCTTGCATCCAGTTTTCACATCCATTTTCAGATCCCAGGTGCGTTCATCAGCCATCTGACCCAGATTTCTGTTTTAAGAATGCACATAACAACCCTCATGTATGGAGTATAAGAACAACCAGCTCTGACTAGAAATTTTTCAGTCTTCATGCAGCTCTCCTACTTTAACGTGTATCTCCGCGCGTATGGCAAGCTTGTACAAGCCACATTTCTGTAATCGTATTTATACAACACAATTAATAAGAGATTGGAAAAAGGAATGACGTACCTATTATTAAAAACATTAGTTTGGTAGTCAAAAATCCTTAGAGACGTCGTAATGAAAGTTCAAGTGAAATCCCGTAAAACTGATAGATTAGGAGGTGTTTGTGACGGCAAAGTTCACAAGATTACTCGCCATGATAAAGAGGACGAAAACGTAGAGATCAACAAATACCTGAGTACACTTCAAGAACTTGTTCCGTTCATGCCAAGAGCAGAAGGTAGGTTACTAAACTTTTAAAATGTCAATGAATTATTCTCTAGCAATAAAGTGTGCTACCAGAAACAGAACTGTAGCAATGCTGTCTATCACAAATTTTTTCGAGTACTAGTGTAAATTAATTTTCTCTTTGTTTTTACAGCTTATCAAAACTTGAAGTGATATCAAATGTAATCGACTACATCCACGACTTGAGGGAAACACTGGGACTTCGCGCGTGCAGTGCTTCTTTTAATACGGAACGTATGACACCTGAAACAAACAGCAGTAACACACACATCTCATCATCAGCCGCTTCTCATTGTGTTCCAACTTTATGCAACCCAAACAACCATCAATGTCATAGGCAGCCACTCTGCGTCTTATCGAATTCCACCGAAGCAGTTATTGCTGAACAGTCATCAGTGTTTTGTGATAGATAGTCTGAAAGTTTTTGCAATCAGAAGAAACTCCATTCAATTGCAGAAAATGTGAGACGACTTTCTTTGCTCTTGTGATCTCTGTGTGTGTGAGCTCTAAAGGAGTTATTTCCGTTGAACGAATACACGAACAAACTTCGAGTTCTAACAGTTTTAGTCACCTATTTTGCCAAATTTGTGTTGTGGAATGTGGATAGTAGCACGCAAGCTGTTGAAATCACAGCGACAACATTATAATATAATGAATATAATCCAGTATTGAGTGCTGGATTGTTTCTTGGGGCTGTATTATAGTTTATTCTATGGGCTTGAAGTTTCTTGTGATGAATGATTTGTGGCCACGATATAATATTTAACGGTGTAATTTATTCTGTACATACATAAACGACATTTATAATTTTTCATCTCAATAAAATAATTTAGTAAACTGCAGGTCATTCCTCTTCTATCGCTTGTTGTTGATCGTGATAGTTGTGTAAAAGTAAATTAATATTATTGTGTTTATAGAAAAGTCAATCATCCTAATAAAATCTTTCGTTTCATTCCAAAATATTAGATATACCACGTAAACGCATGAAAAGATGCAATTGCATAACGATACTCGGGGCATAACAGGACATAATTGTTGAAACATTTAAAATCAACAAACAAAACAAGATTAATTTGAAGCTTATCGTATAAATATATATTGTAATGCTTGTTAGTTTTTAACAGGATTCAATTAGCAGGTTAGGACATATAGAACAATCATATACATATGACAACAGCTTATGACAAATGAGTTAAAAGAATGTTTGGTTTTTGTTGCATTTATGATGATGACGAACACAATCATTTGAATTTCAGTGAGGAACCATGCACCACAATGCAATATATTGTAGTTCATAGAATGATAACTTATTATTCACTTGTATTTTTATAAGCTACAAAAAAGAAGTATGCACATTCCATTAAATAATCAAGCCTATTTACACAGGGACAATGTAGAACAACCGTAAGCATAAGGTGTTACTGCTTTTGTTAAAAATTCTTGCATCGAATTGAATATTACAAGTTTCAAATGCTCAGTATGTGTTTAGAAAAGGCATAGCTGAAATATCTGTCACTTTTATTCTGTAGTTTTCTCAATGTCGTCTGAACTTGTACTGGAAGCGGATCAAGCATACATTCCGAATGTACTGTAAAAGCATGCGATGAACTTAGAATGGTTATAATAACGTATGAAACACAGATGGTAATTGAAGCAGAGATCTGAGCAATGAAATGATGATGATAGTGATGACTGGCTGATTACCTTGGAATTGTTATGTTAAAATATAGCAAGGTGAATATAAAGATGAATGGATGTAGAATGATAACTAATTCTCGTTATATGTGGTCAGTCGCAAAGTGACAGGCTAGCTGAAGAGTCAGTGAAATAATTTTTATCAGAATTTTTTGTGGAATTTCTAAATAATACTAGTCAAAATGGCTCAGCTAGACCACAGTGAGTTGGGAGAGCTTTCCAATGGCTTCCGTTTTAAGTTTCTCGAGCCTAAAGAATTTGACGAAGTTTTGAAGTTGTTAGAAAAGTATTTGTATCCGTCATTGAGCCATGTAGGATACGATCCTCAATTTCCAGACGACTGGAATCAGCTTTTCTCGAGAATGATGAGAAGAGGGAAGAACTTGTCTTTTATCGCAGTTGACATTGAAACCGGAGAGGTATCTCTTTTAGCTCACTCATTTATATCAAAACCCTCGTCATTCAGTTTTTGTTCATTTCATATTTTTACATTTTGGATTGCAAGGTGGCTGCTGTTCGAATGGTTGACCTTGTAAAAAAAGGGATTGTGTCGGACCTCAATGGACCTTCTCTATTAAAGCAAAAGAAAAACATGGATATTTTCGAGTTATGCGGGGATATGTGCAAGGACTGGGACATTTTTGAAACTTTTAATATAACTGAATACGCCGACATGTTTGGCCTGGCGGTGGACGAGAAATACAGGAGACGTGGACTAGCAACCGAGATGTACCGAAGGGGATTGAATTATTTGCAACGGAGAGGAATCAAAATCGTCAAATGTAGTTTCATCAGCCCCTTCACAAGACGAGCTGGACACAAGCATGGATACGTCGAGTATCAACGTTGATACTTTCATGATTGTAAAAATAAGGAAGGAGAGGTTTTAAACCCGAAATCTGATCCCACTGATTTTGAAGATTTGGCTACTTTGATTTAAGAAACAGGGAGGTCAAATAGTAGACACCAGCATTTGAGCTACCTAGAAGAAGATTTACGCACTATAAAATTATAATGTCTATAAAAATCTGGTCAAACCCAAAATAAATCTAACGATTTACTTACACCAGTTAACAAATAAGGACATGCAACGGTTTTTTTTATTTAATTTCAAACGCTGTTGTGAAATTCGTGGTGTTTAGATAGATAGTTTAATTTAAATCGACAGAAAGGAGTAACAGCTTTGCAGAGGTTTTATACAACGTAGAACAGGTGTACGTTAAAATAATAAGACTAATAATAATAAATCATAATTGGATACAGACTAACGGTACAGACAGATAATACCTACCATTTATTTGGCGCGACAACGCTAAACGTACTTATACTCCATAAATAAGTTGAAATCCCGTAATATATTCGAATCGTCTGTGAATAAACAATCGCGGAATTTAGTCAATAGAATAAACACTAATTATGTTGTATTTCAAAGCCAACTTGCTTAATGGTGGCGTTAAATATAATTTAGTCAAAAGTAGGTGCTAAGGAGTACAGCGATATTAATATAACAAAAAGAATAAATCGTAACTTAAAAATATTTATTAAAAATTACATAAGGAGGAAGCAAGTGTGCAAATTACATTTAGGTGCTACGACGAGGGTAAAATTGAGAGCTCAACGCAAAGCCCATTACCCAATAATTACCTTTTGCTTTGCACGTTTTATGTCACAAATCTGAACAGCCCGTTCTGAATCAGTAGTTGGTTGTGTTTATTGAATATGCTATACTGAATTCTACGTTTCTATACTTTAGAGGTTCGACAGAAGTATGTGACATTATGGGAATTGACGCATCTAATATATTTTATTTATTTATTGATATGCGACTGCATGTGAAGAGACTACTGTAAAAATATGTTCGTATCATCGAATTACAGCTTACTTTTCGTGGTTATTCTATTTATTTGTAGTAGCAGCTAATTCTTTTTAAAGATAAGACAGTTTTTTAGTCATTAAACATATGTAAATGTAGACACCATATTGTACACCGTAGCCAATTTTCATGTGTAAAGATCGGACTTCACTAACTTTCAACCAATTCCCATTAATGTTACACAAGGATTTTTCGGAATTTATAACTTTTTCTGCTGAGAAAGTGCTTGTTTACAATTTACATTAACATCTGTCTTAATATGTTCCCACAACGATAACAGCATATTTTATCTCAGTTTTTGCGAAGAAAATTACAGTATGTTTAACGTGGTACAAAGAAGCACATTGGTAAAGATGTATATAAATACTTTTGAATTGTCATTTTAACATTTACTCAGAATGGTAGAGAATTCAAGAGAATTTTGGCGAGTACAGTGAAATATTCTCTTCGTTCACAAACCATCTGCTGACTTTATTTTGAATAAGAAGAGCAATCCTCATTGGGAATGCTCCAGTCTGAGAAGACAATTCTAGTCTGCAAAAATGTACTACGGTGCTAATTTCAAGAGAAGTCTAAGATAGAAACAGATTATACTATTAGCGTTTTTCGATCTTTTTATTTAACAACATTGCAGGAGTACAAATCTACTTTCACTCTATATTTTTCCCATGGAAAAAATCGTATGAGTAGCGGCATAATGTGTAAAGTTGGTTTCTCGCAACAATTGAATTTGAGAAACTTTTATTAATATAGTCACCGTACAATCCCAATCTACAAGCGTTCGTAGAACCACCTCAATAAATGGTTGCAGGGCCCACAGTGGAAAAATTTACTAAAATACCACGTAGAAGTAACCGTTCATTTTCAACACTTGAGATGGTAGCATTTACCAACGTTGCTTCTACGTTGTCTACAAGTAGCCCTACAAACTGAAAACCACTATATTTTCAGTGCGTGGAATTGGCGTTGATTTGACGTGACTGAAGTTTACCATGTTAAAGTGGCATTATTTGGTGGAAATGACGTGGAATTCAGGTAGACAAACTCATGCCTATTTTTGGGGTTGGTACTTACAACACAACTTCTGCTGTTTACTTCAGTCAGTTGACTTGCATGCCCACTTCATTATTGCTCTTTTTTGTGTTTGATAGGTGAGTATTGGATTCGGACTCAGTCTTTTAATTCTAGGGTTTTTGGGAAGTCAATATTTAAACAGTTAGTTAGCAGTGTAATAATATTGAAACCGGAAAGAGCGGTGTAAGTGAAAATATTTTAGTGTTTTTCTTCAGGTTTCATTGGGATTGTTTCGGAGTGTATGGATCAGTGAAATAGTTAAATTAGTGGTCATTTTAGCAGATTGTTTAATGTGCTAAGTTTTGATGATAGTTTAGATGATGAGTCGAATACCAGTTAATTACGTATTCGAATTAACTCATCTTCACTTTTCCTTACCACTATCCCTTCTTATTGAAATTAAACGTAGTTTTCTTGATGTGCTTATTTGTGTACTCAATTATGATTCTAAAAATTCACCATCAACAATTATTTATCATTGCATTTACCATACAATAGCATAAATTATGACAATTAAAACCACCGCTAATATACCACGTGCATGCAAGCTTCTGAATTCAAAATTAACGTTCAATCTACGTTGAATCCACCGTTACTTCCTCGCATGAGACACCATATACCCCAGCACCCCGATGGTGTTTTTACGTATATTCTACTTGCAAATTCCACGTAGCCGCGACGGCCAAAATCATCAGTGGATCGACTGTATCAATACCTCGTTGTTTTCTAAAAACTTTTAGATTGGGATAGTACTAAAGCCAGCATGAAAAGATATATATTTATAGTATATTTCTCTAAACAATCTGCATTCGTACCAACCTCATACAAATATCGTTGTTGGATCGTTGCTCAAAGTATACAATTTGTCAACTTGTAAGCTCATTCTGACAATGAATATAAGTTAATACTTCTACAGATTTTTAATTCAAGAATAATGGTTGTAAGAGCACAACTTTGTCTAGGCATAGGAATAAAATATGGGAGGAATTGTTGGCTTTTATTGATATGGGATATTCATTCATACTGGAAAAATAGGCTATTTGCCAATACGATCATCTATATTGTAGAGAAAGTAGGCTTATGTTCTCACATCAACGCTTGCTGCTATATTTAGCATCCAACTTTTGAACGTATGCTTGGTTCTGGAATTTAGTTTTGGTACAAAGGCTTCATGTTTAAACCAACTCACATAATCGGAAGCTAGTTGCCTCCAATTACTGATTTTAGATTCAAAAGATTCAAATAACTGAAGAAAATAGCAAGTGAGAACCGTTACTGCAAAGTATTGGGTGTAGTAATAGGAGTCGTCCTAGTCGTCAAAAGAGCTTATAGTTGATGAACGCATTATTATCGTTTCAGAATTAACTTTCTTAAATCGCGGAAACTACCTTGAAATATCTATTGTACTTACGATTTATAATGCGACTGCAAAAAATCTGTTATTGGTGTGTTAAATGCAGACACAAGTTAAAGTCGGTAGAATCAAAGTTTAGTATACCATTTTCTAAAAAAGCTTTTATTTATAAAAATGGAATAAACAACTATGCAAATTTGAAGATTACACTGTGTAATAATACAATAAATCATGATTCTGAATAGGGGTTCCACTAGCTTTTAAAACGTTTTCCTTAGATTTAAAAACTGAATTTCAGTGATTTCAAGCGAATTCGACACTTTTCATATTTCATGTTTTAAAAAAGAGTTATATTGCCTAACAGAAAGACCATAAAAAACTAAGTCATTAGGCACAAGTTTGAACTGGGGTACTATGAGACTATTCTGCTGGGGTGACCTGGAAGTGATTCGACGGAACACGATTTACTCATTCATTTTTTGACCAAATGACCTGAAATTTTGGTGGTAGATCATTAAAACGATTCCCCAGAGGGCATTTTTGACGCTTGTCAAAAAATCGAGTTTGGGCCGAAAATATAGCTTCTTCAAAAATACGCTTTTTTCACCCATGCAACTAGCTGCATGGTTTGCAACAAGCTGATTTTCCATTTAACGCGTATGCTAATAAAATCAAGAGGAATTCGATTTTTGACAAGCGGTCAAAAATGCCCTCTGGGGAATCGTTTTAATGATCTACCACCAAAATTTCAGGTCATTTGGTCAAAAAATGAATGAGTAAATCGTGTTCCGTCGAATCACTTCCAGGTCACCCCAGCAGAATAGTCTCATAGTACCCCAGTTCAAACTTGTGCCTAATGACTTAGTTTTTTATGGTCTTTCTGTTAGGCAATATAACTCTTTCGTTTTAAAACATGAAATATGAAAAGTGTCGAATTCGCCTGAAACCACTGATTTATTTTTTCCAGTGTTACACTTATCTACATCTATGAGTTATTTTCGCTTGAGTAAATATTAATTGTTTGTGGTCACACAGTGATAAAAATGTTTAAAGTTGAACCCACATTTTTGTCGGTACAGTACATGTGTTTACAGTACAACATGGTTCCTCGGAAGAAAACAGGTGTTCTTACTTCTTTCAATAGAGTAGCAAGGTCATCGAGAGATGATTCAGACTATCAACCGACTATAAAAGCAAATGTCAATTGTAGCGTATGTTTATGCAAAGATTTGTTTCGTGGTGGTCCGCGTTCAGAAGTGATAAGTCATTTTTAAATCCATATACAGAGCAACCAAGATCACAAGGCATTGTCTGAGTAGACATGAATAAGTGCTTCACAAATGACATAATCCGTTCCACAGCAGGTCAAACACGTACAAGAACTGGAAGAAGACCAAGGAGATTAGTAGCATTGATAAATGAAAAACTACGTGAATTCACTATATCAAAAGTCACTTTTATCTAGGTTTTCTTCCAAGAAGAGAAAGTTAATTCCTTCTTAAGGCATTTAGTAAGTAAGTATCTTTACTCGTTCATTACCCGTTCATAACGGTAATTTTTCAGATTCTTGTCAGTTGCTCAGGTGTTTGCTGGTGTCGGCAAAGATGCAAGTGAAGTTGAAGTAAACCATTACACCCTCGAATACTTCTGAATAATAATATACAAATTCGCCTTTAGGTGGATGTCCTAATTAACACCGAACAGAGTGATTTTATTTTCCTGCTGAAACGGATATAAAGTAAGGATTTCTTAGTCCAGAGGGAGACCTGTCGCTAACTGGAACGGTGCTGGAATTAATGATGATGGAAGGGAAATTAAATACATTATGTAACTTATCTTGACAATAATGATTCATGATAATGCGGTGCGAGAAAAAGCATCACCCAAAAACGAATTTGGTAGCAAATACCTTTTATAATATATTTTTGCATGACATTTTGTTGTGTAGTAACATAACCCTTAACGTGGCTACACCCGGTTTCTGTCACATTCTTTCTCGAATCCTCAATGAGAGGCCTAAATGAAAAAAAAATCTTTGTGAGTCGTCGATTGTGAAGTGGAGAAACTGGTAAAACCCTTTTACTTTCGTTTTTGTATTGCAATAAATCTTTTGCCCATGTACCCTTTGAATTTGAAAAGTTCAATTTTATGTTAGAAAAAGGGGTAAATACTTTGAGCATAAAATGAATAGCAAAGCGTGCAATTATTTGGAAGTTTTATATCGTAACTTATCATCAGCATACATGTTTGCAAAGCGAAAACAAGTTTCTTATTGATAATTTTTAAGTACATTCCATGATCCAACTTGCGTAGAGCCCACCTGCAAATAAATGTAATTTTAGATACCGACAGGGATGAATTTTGGGTCACAACAATATCACCTGTTATACTATAAAATATGGAGCATAATAACTACTGCAAATGAACCTGAGGGATGAACTACGAAAAAGACTCATAAATGTCTGTCGAATAAATAAACGAATATGCATCGTTCATTTACTATTGTATGAACACAAATTTTACATAATTACATGGAAATCTGTTGCAATGAAATACTCATAGCTACGTAAAAGTACTTAAATTACTACAAAATAGCATACAAAAAAAGCCCAAACGTATACGATATGAAAAGATTTAGTTACAGGTGTACCGCACTGATTGTTGGGTTATGCGTAGCATGAAAACAGTGGAAGCACACAAGTGCAATGAAAATCGTGTAAGGATAGAGATGCGTGACTATGTACATTCTGTACAATATACACCCTTCAGGCATCCAGAAGGGTTCGAACATGACTGTGAGAACGCACCTGGTCACTGGAAACGGGATGGGAAATCTGGATGCAAAGCAAGACAAGGTTCTCATTGTTTGAATGCACTTTTTATTCCTTCACGGAATCGTAATCTCAGACGGAAAGAGGGAAAGGAACAACCCTCACTGCATAATGTATTGGGTAGCCACGTATATGAATAACCCACGGTGATTTGAGAACTGTCAGTCTACAAACAGCTCTTTGCCGTGAGGTTGCACTTGTTTAAAACTCTTTACCCGTTTCCACTCTTAATTTATACTTCATATTAGGACTGTTCACAACAAATCTACCGTATCAAATATTTCACGCGAATTCCTAAAACAAATTGACGACGTACAAAATGAAAACTAAACTCGAATCAAGCACAACTGTTCAGGTGCGGTGTTTTAGAAGTGACAAGTTTCACAAAGTAAAACGAATTCATAAGAAGGAACTAGAGCAAGCAGAGATTATGGAATATCTAATGAAACTTCAAGAAATTGTGCCATTTTTGCCAAAAAACAAAAGGTTAGTTACAATAATTCTTTTTTCCACTCGGATACTTGTGCATATAACTGGCTAGGTTGAAACGTGTTTGGTTTAATGGTTAGCTCATAGTATCACTGTTCCTTTCCTTAGGTTGTCGAAATTGGAAGTGATATCCAACGTGATCGACTATATCCATGACCTACGTGAAACTCTGGGGCTTCCCGCATGCAGTGCCATTTTTGATACGGAGTTGACACCACTGACACATCCTACTAGCACTCCTGATAGTGACAGCAACAATGTTGACTTTCCGTCATCACCTGATTCACTTACCACTATAAACAACCAGCTCAATCCCACCATCATCATAGGAAACCACTACATATTATTTCAAATCCTGGAAGATAAATGAATCGAAGCAAGTGTCTTCAGTAATTGCTGATGTTTCCCTGTGTAGAACTTTTCCCTTGTGAAAAACTAATTTAACTTTCGGCCAGAAAGAAACTGTGATAAATATCATATATTTGAGTGGTGTACTGTAATATTATAAATATTCATGCAAGTTCTTCATTCGAAAAAACTTCTGGGTGATCAATTTTTTAAAAAATTTGCAGCGGTATTTTACATGTATAATATTCACGGTAGAATTTGCAACTTTATGGGGATTAAATAATTACTCAAAATGTAGATTATATACCTTTAAACGCGGTAAGTTGGTTCAAGTTTGGAAAAAATGTAAAAAATCTGATCAGATAAGTAGATAGTTTTCTGCACGTGTTTATAATATACAAAAACTGCCATTTATTTCATGACTTGTTCTCTCTGCAAAAATATTCTTCACATTGATTTAGGTGTCACAAAGAAGATCCGTGGCTGTGTTTTTACAGCAGAGCAATATAAAAGCTTAATTGTCGCAACCAGATTTTTATTTGCATTTAGGGTTCACATACCTCCATAAAATCTACAGGTTCTTCATACTTCCCATTACGTTTACAGGTGGTTCAATCTAAAATAAAGAATTTGTCAATTGTGACAATAACAACGCAAGGGATGGAGTAGAGCTGAACCATTTTCCACTCCTGTAGGAATGAATCGTGCAGGTGCATCTTAGTCTCATTGGCATCGAAAGAATTTTTTACATATGACAGACGAAGCGATCTTGAAAGAAACATCATCAAAGACAGAGCTTGTCCACTCCTTTAAACACGTCAATGCATGGCTATTCCAGGGGAGTAAAAATATGTTCTCAAGTTGTGCATTTTCTCATCTTTATTTACAATTTAAATGTTTTGCATAACAATTCCATACATTTGATTGTCTCTTTGGAATTCAATGCCTCTTGACAAAATAAGAATTACAAGTTTCTTGGGAGTTGTTCCCAATAAAGAAAAATATTAAACGACCTGGTGTGTCTCATACACTCTTATAGACGATTTAGACGGGCTACTTTTTTAACAGATTTAATTAGCATGCAAAGAAACTTTTGTTTAAAATGGTTGAAGATATATTTTGTTTAAAGAAGTTTGAAGCTTGGTCTTTATTGCCTCTTTAAGTAATTTGATGAGTTGCATGCAACTGCTCATAAGAAAGTACAGTAGTTTCGTGCTCATTGACATTTACAAACAGAATTTTTGTTTATCTGTTTGAAAAACTTAAATACCTTACTGAAGATAATGGCTGACAGTTCACTTAATTTCACCATTTTAGTGATTATTCTCTGCTTAATTTACCAGTGTAATAAATGTTACAGCCTGGTTTTTAATAACCTACAGTTTGTCGGAACATCATTCGAAAATCACTAAATTTAAATGATATTCTAAATTATCCAGCATTATAAGTGTAAAGCATGAATTATAATTGTTGGTAAGGCTATTCATATGAAATGGGTTGGATTCTTCATTGCGTGTGGAGCAATGTAATGATACATGAACAGCTCACACACCAATATGGTCAGGGAACCAAAAATTAATTCATTAACCTAATCTACAGGTTATCGGGGTCCGAATGTCTTTTTTGATTCCATAAGAAAAAATAATGCAAACAACCAAAGACTTACAAGGAAAACTTATGGACTCTTATAGTACACAATCACCTTTCTATTTACACGAGCAAGTTCCTGTGTCACTTTCCATGACATAATCTGCAGCGCAATATGGTGATTGCATGAGCAGAACTAGAAGAAAAGGTTAAATTAGTAAAGCTCCATGAATAAAAAAAGAGAGGAGATATTGAAAAGTTGACGGAATCTCATTTGTTTGAG